>JAGDQP010006525.1:0-32138 GCA_022664845.1 Lepisma saccharinum | reverse complement strand
AAATCTATAATTTCCTGTTTCTGTGTTAGCGATAAATCAGGATTGATTTGAATTTGGTTTGGATCAAAATATTGTTTATACTTCGAAATACGCTTTTGAATACCACTGTGTTGTTGTGAAGTCAGCTTAAACATCCATTCTGGTCGAGTGAATTTCATGTCTGTAGGTTCCGGAGGTTCCTCTATTTGATCGGGAGAAGTGTCCGTTGCAATTATTTCACACGGAAGGGGCTTCCCAATTTCCGTAAATCTGGGGAGCCTCACACATTTGTTACTGTCATTTCGAATAATGGCATGTGTCTGGTCTGGAGAAAACAAAATACCTGCAGGTATCTGAATATGTTTAGTTTGCATTACTTCCGAATTTGGTTCAAACAAAAGGTATTTATCTTCTTTGCAAAAATTACTTAGGGAAATAGGTACGGAAATTCGTGTATGAGGGTTTGTTATTACACGTTGGGTAGTAACAAGAGATGGTGATCCCGGGGTATGAAGACGAGACATGCTTGTCGTTGATATCTGATTCGTGGTGGCCGGTTTCGATGGTTATGATTAGATCTGTTGGGAGCAAGCAAGGTAAGAGTCCCGTCGGACGGAGAAAGTTGAAATACATGACGATCAAAGAAATCTGTGCCGAATAAAATAAATGGATTCTCTCTCGCTGTTATGACTTTAAATACCTGACGAAAATAACGAGAACCAACACGAATATACAATCGGACTATTTTTTTTACATGTTAATTGGTCTCTATTGAAGACTTGGAGGATACTAGGGTGTTTTATACGCTTTACACAGTTCGGTATAAAACTTTCATCTATGAGAGAGCATTGGCTACTACAATCTAATACAAGGGCACAGGGATTATTATCTGTAGCTGCCTGGACGTAGTACAATCTATCATGTTTAAAAAGGGGTACCTGTACCGGTATAATCGTAGTGCCCGCAAAACCGTTCCTGGCGATTGCTCGCCTATTCAGTTTAGATTGGTAAATTCAATTTGATGGAAAGTAATTGTAGCTTTACATTCTCTCGCAAAATGATTGGGCTATTTGCACCAGTGGCAAATGTTTGGATTAGGTTAGGGCAGGGCACCGAAATTCCAGTTTCTGGAATTGCGAGAATTATTCGTATCTGAATTTTGGTAATTAGCCTCGAATAATGAAATTCGTTGTTTGAACGGTGACCCGGGTGAGTTGGATGTGCACGACTTCCCTGAAATGAACCTTGATAATAATGTTAATTATTGGGATAGCAAGGTTGCCCATTCTGAAAATGTCGTGAACGTAAATTACTTGCATATTCTTTTTTTTAAATTGCAAGACCAAATTTGACATTTGGGAACAGCGCATCTAATTGTGATTGTTGCTGGTTTAGTTGAGGACGCTGAACGCTAACAGACCGCTGTTGATGAAGATTGCCTTTTAATTGGTTGATTTGTTTCTGTAGTTGCGCGATTTCTGCCTGTAAGGCTGTCTGATCGAATTCTGGCGAGAGCGGGGATGGAAACCTGGACGTTTGGAAACAGGGACGTAACAAGCGTGTCGGTTTGTTGGGGACAACCGGCGGCCAAACTCTGGCCTGCCTGTTGTTGAGAACTGGTACACAGATTAGAACGTGACGGTTGTGGATGGCCGATTATTTCCTACTGCTTCATTATTTAAGTAAAGCTGTATTTTTCTAACTAGCGAGTTTTCTTCCTCTTTGCTACAATTCCGTAAAATCTTATGTCTCTCTCTCAAGAGAGAGAGAGAGAGAGAGAGGGAGAGAGAAATGCTATACACATGAGGGTAATTTATTTCCATACCCAGGGCCAACCATCGTGTACGTTTTAATTTTTCGGTCTCTTGATAGACTAGTTATCAAAAGGGGATCTTATAATCACAATCATTTCATCTCTCCGTTTCTCTGTGTCTGAAAGTAAATCTCAGGAATCACAAGGTGTAAGGAGGTAGTTATGGTGTCATTGGAAAGGTCTTGGCTAAACTAACTCAGACCCTCCGGAACCGTCTTTGTTGGTGCTATTGTCACTGTTGTAAATTTATTGCATAAAATCCAAATTGTCAAACTTGTTTCAATAATAAACTCATTTGCATCAAAATTGGCTTAATCATTATTTAGCACAGTAGAAAACTACTGTAAGTATCACTGTCTCCAAGCACCCGAGCTGTCAGTGCTTCTAATCTACTGTACTTTCTACACAATTCAATTTTTCAAAAGATTTTCATATGTTATATGTAGCAACACCAAACTCGGCATAAACATATTCGACATTATTGGAAAATAATGTGGGTGACATCGTCCGCAAACATATCAGTTGTTAGTATTAGCCAACCTATTTAATATAACATTGAATTTATCAAATTTATTTCATTATGTAAGAAGTAGCAGCACCAAACTTGGCATAAACATTGTTCGACACTGAGGGGAAAACCCTGGAAAGACCTCGCTCCGGATAGTCGGCCGTTGAGATCGAACCAACGACCTCTTGAATGCTACTCACACTACGGGAAGTGATTATTTAAATCAAAGAAATTTAGAAACATGCCTAATATAGGATTTATATGGTTGCATCGCCACAAATCTCGAGATACGTTGACGTAATCGATGTCACCTGAGCAAATCAGAATCGAAGTAATACCTGATTTGTCGTGTCAAGCAATGCATATGTTTGAGAGAGTGTCGCGTGGACAGGTTTAGCAACATAAGAATTTTACTGTTAAGGAATCAAAATGATCTAATTGGGGAAACAGAAATCCTGGTTTAAAAGGGCAAATATAGAAATCCGCTCTAAACTGCATTCGCCAATCACAAGCATAGGTTAAATAGGTACAGTGGGTACTATTTCAATTAGGATTTGCAAAGCCGACACCGTTTACGTTGACACCTCTTATTTGTCTAGACACTATGCCGTTTGTGACGATGGCACCTTAACTTTGATCTCCTATGACTTCAAAACTAGGCAGGTCTCGAAATTTCTTCAAAGTTTTGTTTCTGTACATAATCATGTCCCGAACTTTGCAAAGTTTCTCATCCAAAAATAACCCACTTTAGATTTCATGCTCGCCTCGTGTAAATAAATAAATCCAATACAGCAGAATACAAAGTTCGTTTATCTTTAAGGTCACCTTACTTTCTATAACTAGCTCCTAACTAGATGAAACCATTCTAAGTTTTATTATACCTTTAGGAAGCAAGTATATTCATAGCTTTTACTCTTTCAATTGTGAATATTTTAAAATTGATTTTAATATTGCTTTTTGACTTACTGTTATAATAGGCAACAATTAACAGACAAATTGTTAAGGTCTCATTTGTAACTAAGATACAAAGTTAATTCGACTAAACGATACACGGTCAACACTTGTGTTTTGAATGAGGTAAGATCATGATTTTCCTTTTTAGAAATGGTCTAAAATGTTTTTAGACATCGATATATATAACCGAAACATGTAAATCAATAAGGAAATTTATCACCGTCCAAAATGACATTTCCGGTGTGGAAATATTGAACAGGAATATTATTATTTTTCACTTCAAACTGTAGACAACGCTCGTGTGCGGAATTCTAGATGTTTAATTTTAACCAGTAATGATTCAAACATGGAAGAAATTCAATTTAATTTTAATTTAATTTAATTTTTAATGCTTTTAGGCAACTTTGGCCCAGGATGATGGATGGATTATGATGGAATGATTGGTAGAATGAAGAAAGTGGGAGGAAACAGGAAAACCCCGAGAAAACCCATGTACTCGTTTGTTGTGCAACACAAAGCCCACATGGCAGAAGCAGGGTTTAAACTTACACCACAAGCACAAGAGGTGAGCACTCTACTTACTGATCCACCGTGACTCCAGGAAGAAATTTAGACACTGAAAGTAATCTGATCGGAGAATTCGGGTAGGCTATACAATAACTTGTAGTCAATAGAAAAAATATGGATGATCTTTGCACACTTCGACCAACAAGAAATCAAAATGCCAAGTACATTAATTAGGATCTGATTTCGAAGATATAGAGGCGTTAAGCTAAGAAAACGACGCCTTAAACGAAGTTAAGCTAAGTGAAACGAAGTAAAGCTAACCCAATCCAGCCTAACCTTCACGCTTTTGAACGAGCAGGGCAGTTACCAAAGAGTAGCCGAATTTTATTGTTACTACTACTATTATGAATATTACTGTGAACATCACAAAGAAATCTGCCGTTTCTTAGAAATTGCATTCGACCCTTCATGGGTGTTTTAATTTTACTCCAATCCTACTCCAAGAGATAGAATTATTATTGATGTTTGTAGACACATATTTTGTTTTCCTTTCTTCTTAAATCTACACCCGATGATAGGTCCAAAGAATGTACTATTTTTACTTAAGTTTGAAAAAAGTTGAGCATTCCAGATCCCCACAACAAGATAGTAGAGTGGAAGCATGTGCAGTTAGTTCTTTATGTTGTAACTGTGAGGTCTTTCGACTGAATCTCGATATACGTTGACGTTTCCCCGAATTGTGTCCCCACAAATACTGGGATGATACCTTGAATTAAGATCAATAATCTTCAACTTCCTTCTTTTCAACGCTCAAAGTTACTGTCATATCAGTCTAACCCCTAAACTCCTGTGAAAGCAATATCTGTAAATCTTTAATTCTTTTCTCCCACGCTTTCGGATTTTTTCACGTGAGTTGAGGTTTAGATTCACTGGTGACCAACACAGTAGTTTCTAAGTTACATCCTATAGTATAATGGCTAAAGTTTCACCACATAAAATTTTGGAGAATGTAATAAATACTATTTAGAGTGAAGGAGTGGTGACATTTTCCCATGTCTTCACCCTCATAGGGTAAGAAGCGAGAAACAGTGCGCGACAAAATTGTGTTCTACTATTGTGAACAAATCGTTTTGCTTTTTATCATCCACTGCGAAAGACGTAAATATTTGTCGCTTGATTAACTACAATAAAACGTAAATATAAATTAGTTAAAGAAATATGTTATGTATCTTGTTTGTTCTATAACTGTTTAAAGAGCAGTGGGATTAAGACTTAATAAATGTGTGATTAATCTCACAAGATCACTGAGGATGATAATTTGGACAAAGTTAATCATTTCCTTATTATTTTAAGAAGACAACTATGTGCAACTACTGGAAATGAGACTATCAAAATTTTACTTTTAGCTTAAAAATAAGGAAAATTAACTGATGGAATGCTGACTCAGTATGAGTGGGTAATAACACCCCCACCCCACCCCTGGTCGCATTTCAAAAGATAAATTGGTTTTGTTTGTAAGAAATATCATAAAATAGTTAAGGATTGTTACGTCCCTCTTAAGCATGAGCTTGCTGTGATGAAGAGCCGACTCATATTTGTCCGCTTGATATTTCCTAGGTCTAACAGGAATGCCACGACGATATTCTGATTATATAAATGCATACATAAAGTGAAATATGGTTTCAAGTGTGGGCTCCAACCTTTAACTAATTGCAGTTCTCATATTAGTTTTATATGAGAAGAACTTACCAGTTCCCGACCAATTCTATTCCCCTACCAAAAACCAACTTCACTCGAATGAAACCAAAATCTACCTCCAGCTGAACATAGATATGCAGAAATCCCACTTTTAACTATTTAATTTCTAAGATAGCAGACAAGTGCCTTGGACCTAAGTCCCCAAAACAAGACTTAATTATGTCTTTCTTACAGATGGCTATCTGAAATTAATTAGGTCTTCAAGACGCTACATCACCAACCATTCAACAAATAACCTTCTTCCACTATCATACTAGACTCATTATTGTAATAATTACAGTACTTGTACGCTACCTCTTGCTTTCTATTATATTTAATGAATACACCAATCGATATATTTTAGAAACCTTAGAAAACGTTTGATCTATCTTACCAGCAATTAGGTGGAAGAAAGTAAGGAATGGTCTCTTAAACCAAAACATAGTAAAATAAAAATGATTCCTAATGAAAAGTTAGTTAAATAAAACATAACATGTCCCTGTCACCGCCAATTACCATAAATTATGGTACTTTTTAACTCAGATATTCCCTTTCAAGTGAATTTCTTTTGCTTCGTAGTTCCCTGAACGTACTTTCGGATGGTCGTTTGGAGAATTTTGATAGCTTGCGAAGCACATGCTGTGCTAATAATCCAGTTTCAACCCGTTTTGTATTGTTAAGTTTCTTTGACATTTTTTAATAATCATAAGTGATCGAATTAATCTCAAATGTTTGTGTACTTTCAATATTTAAGGTTAAAAACATTATGGAGTAGTACGTTTATTTGTGTTCTGGTGCACCGAGAGATATGACAGTGCCTATTTGCGAGAATTTCAAGTACGAATTCGTACCAAAGGTTCGATATATCATAAATTCAAGTTATATTGTATTTTACCATTTACTGCTCATTTCCGATACTCTGCAAATATGGTTTATTCATAATGTATTTTACCATTTACTGATCATTTCTGATGCATACTACCATTTACTGTTCATTTCCGGTGCGACCAAAACTCCCAGAGCCCAGACCCACTTTTATTCTAGTTTAGCATTAAATTGAACATTTAGCTTCATAAGCGTCCATAAACATCTACTGCACTTGTATACTTGTCACTTGATACTTATCACTTGTCGTGTCTCTTGCCACGTCACTTGGCACTGGCCATGTCACTTGCAACGTCACCAAACGTAATTTCGTCCCCCTACCTAATTTCGCCCCCCGCCTAATTTCGTCCCACTAAAGGTGTCGGTCTTCATGGATGCATAATCGTCTCATAAAGTGTTTATACAAAATCATAAGTTGTAGTGATGCATTATTCATGGCGTAGTAGTAGATGCAAAAACCTTGTTTCACGGTCACGTAGTAGATGTAAAACCTTGTTTCACAGCATGTAATAGATGCAAAACCTTGATTCACAGCCACATGGTTATAGTGTTGTAAATAGTAATTACTGTTTAGCATTTTACTGCTTACTGTGAAGCTCTTATCATTATAAGCACTCATAAGCAACTGCTGATCATTCATTCCCCTACTTCATTGTATTGGGAGCAACTACGAAATGTATAGGCTTCAAATCGTGAACTAACATCTTACATCTGGCGAATATCGGATTGATACAATACATTCTAGATCAGAGCCGCTTCTATTTTGATTTAGCATTATAGTGAGGCACACATAACCATCTACAGATGATTCATTGGTATGCTACACTGCACTGGGAACCGGTATAAAATGTTTAGGCCTCCGATCCTTGCATTATAGCTCCGAGTCGCTTTCATTTTAGTATTATAGTGAAGCAGTTATCATCATAAGCACTCATAATCAGCTACAGTTCAATCAATGCTATTTTACACAGCACTGGTAACCGCTAGAGAACGTGTATCTGATAGCCCAGAGCCGCTTCTATTTTTGTTTAGTATTATAGTGAAACACACATAAGCATCTACAAATCATTGCTATGTTGCACTGAACTGCACTGAGAACCATTAGGGAATGTATAGGATACAAATCTTACACCAGGCAAATATCGGAATGGTGTCTTACAGCATACACCAGAGCTGCTTCCACTTTTATTTTTAGAGTTACTAAAACGACTTAAATGACATTTTCAGCACTTGTTCTTGAAGTACATTCAGAGCTTGCTTCGGAGAAGTGAAGAGTAGTGGATCTTGATTTTAGGAAGAAGGTGCGTCCCAGTGTCTCAGAGATAGTGCCAATCGAACGGACGAACTTCAAACTATAAAGATATCAAATTTCGTACAAATCGGATCCGAAATAACAGTGCTACCGGTGTTTTAGCTGTCCTCCCGTACCAGGAGAATATAAGATCATAGGAGGTATACTCCTAATATTTCGCGGGCTAACAGTTTTTCCCGACTTAAGCCTTCCATTCCCAGCGCACCTGTCCTACACTCTGTGGCACACCTACATGCTACAATCAATCGCGACCAAGTACTCTCTTCGTGTGAAACAGACGTACTATTGTGTTACCACAAATTGTAGTGCGAACGGAATTGTATATCATTCCTGTTTGAATATCGCTTAATTCCCTAATTATAATAAATGTTAGTCGTAACATATATACGTCAATTAATCGTTAAATGTAATATCATAATCCTTAATCGATTATAAAGAAACGATTGATTTTGTTTCTATACATTCCATCGTTCGACTATCTCGTCATATCGATTGTTATAAAACCATCGTTAAATGTAATATCATAATCCTTAATCGATTATAAAGAAACGATTGATTTTGTTTCTATACATTCCATCGTTCGACTATCTCGTCATATCGATTGTTATAAAACCATAGGGCTAATACATTGTGTCCCGGGATTTTTCCCCACTGAGATGCTTCTTCAAGACGAGAAGACAAGATGTTGCAGCAATCCTGAAAATGATCAGCCCATAATAGAGTGTAGAAACTGTGACGAGTGCAGTCATAAAAATTGTGTGAATGTCCTGCATGATACTTGGTTGAAACATAGCAAATTTGCAGAGGAAACGGCGGACAACGAACAATTATGGGAGTGCGGGAATTGTGGGAATAAGCATAGAGTAATTAGTGCAAGCGGAACCCATTCCACTGTAATAATGTCCGTAAGAGCGATGATGAAGCAACTGAACAACTAGATCTCCAACTTGAATAAGCAAATGAACGACTTGAATAAACAGACGAATAAACAAACGAGTGAGCAGATCTCCAATCTGAACAAAAGAACATAGGAAACACTGAGTGAAACTAAAGAGAGAATAGCAATGCAACCCAACAATTAGAATCACTTAGAAACGAGGCGGCGACTGCAGATCAATTTGAAAGGTTCAAAGCTGACACCAAAAGCTACCATGAGAATATGGTAGCCATGTACCAAGCACGTGCTCAGAAAAAAATTCACGCACCCATGCAATAGTGATCCATGTGGGAGCACTCGGAATTCTGGGAAAAGTGGAGGAAAGACTCTGTAAGACAACGACCAAATGGATAAAGAAAGGATGACCCTCTGTTGAGTGGAAGACCAATTAGACCAATTAGACTGCCTGGTAAAGCAACTGAAATATTATGAAGAAGGCTGTCAGTCCCTTCATCGATGGGAAGATACTGTCAAAACCACCTAATAGCATTTGAGTTCACGTGTCACAAAAATGAAAAATACCGCATTAGTAAGATGGAAGCCAGTATGAATACGCGTTTGCAGGTGGATGATAGCGAAATGAGTGACAGCACCCTAAGCGACACATGCCGACTGCGACCGCCGCGGCGATTGCGTAAAAACGAAAAGAGAAATCCACACGAAAACAAGAAGGCACGATCACGACGAAGCACTCAGGAACCTGCAAAAAGAGGAAGGTGGAAAGGCCCCTGGTTCAGATCAAAAGGGAACCTTCTAGTGGATTGGAAAGCGAATATTCAGAGGATATACGGCATACAAGTACTTCGTCATCTATATCTAACTCGTCTCCTGGTGAAGGGAGAGATAGGAGTCGAGTCAGAAAAGTTAATGGATCACGTAAGGTCTAGAAGCGATCAAAACATGGAGACAAAAATCGAACATTGGGACAGAATGATACTACTCGTAGAAATCCTTAAAATGGGGCCGGACATAATGAGAATTAGACTTAGATATTTAAAATCGTTTACCAGATTCCCACCCGACAGAGGAGAACTGACGGCAAGCGAGAAGCAGCTATCATGGGTGTATCCGGAAATTAACTCCTGAGCATTGTGTCATTCGTCTTACATGACACACCATCATCGTGATATCAGTCGAACGTTCATAAATTCAGTACATATGAGGACATTCGGGAAGCGTTCCTCAAATATTACCAATCCGACTCATAACTGAGTAGGTTAAAATCCATCCCATTTAATCCCAAAGTGGATACAAGTGTGGAGAAGTTCGTCACGGAACACTATAATAAAATAAGAGAACTCGATCCGATAAGATCAGAAATACATATTTGCAACGTAATTGTTTTTCTTCCTGTCAGTTACTAAAGACAGTTCGCATTAGCACGAGCATTGCACCTCAGCAATATGTTAGTAACAATCCGCAAATTATAATATATTGGGAGCAATGTATGTGTACTACGAACGAATCCCGTCGAGGCGCACCGTAAACCATAGGGGTCCTTCACAGAATCAAAGACTTAGTGACAATTACGATTTGGGTTCGAATAAATTGTATGAAGTAGAAGTTTGTTCGGAAAAAATAAAATTGATACGGCATAATTAGTGCGAGGGGCACAGAGCACCATCCAGAATAGGATCAGATAGAATGACGGCAATAAACGAGACAGGAAAAGATCATGCTGGAGGCGAGGATAGCCTGAGAGAGGACGAGACATCCACGATGTAGAACAAGGAATACACAATGACAGAAGATCCCCTCCTAGGGACGGAGATGTATGAGACTGAGAATCAAGGAACGGCAGAGACATGGAACAAGGAAGAAAGCAGACCTCCTCCAAATCATCGTGGCCAGGTCCCACCTAAACCCTAGAAGAGTGTCAGATGCTAAGGGTCGAAGCAACTAGAAAACTTTTGGAGCATATAACCCATACTGATGAGGAAATAATTACCGGAACACGGCATGAAAAGGTTAATCTATCATTTTAGGCTTGAAACAATCATGTTTGAAGAATGGGAACATAACCTAAAAGAAGATGAATTTCTGCAAGAGGCAACCAACATGGAGAGGAAGACGGGCTTTCCCCCATGAAAGTATTACAGGAACCTTTAATAGCACTATCCGACTGGTGCAGCAGTGTGTCTGTGTGCAGAAGAGTTTTGGAAGTAAGTAAGTAGACTATTATCTCAACCAAATTTTCCTCCGGTATGAAGTATCATCTAGGTAGATTTCTCAGGTACTAGACGTAAATACGTCCTCGGAGAAGTTATAATACCATTGCGCATAACTAAGCAGGAAATCTTGTTTCATTTCTTGGTGGTTCGTGGATTGAGGCAACAGTTGTTACTTGGACGCGGTGTTGAGCTTGATTTCTATGCAGGACACGTAAATATGGGGATAGGTAGAGAGAGAGAGAGCGAATCTGTGTGCCCATGTTAAAGGAAGTAAATCATGAAGAAGCTACAGAAGCATTTGTTGAAGTCAGGAGTATGCCACCCTTATTGAGAGATTATGAGACACAAGGACGAGTTGAGCAACGGGTGACAGATGGAGCTAGCCAGTGTGAGCGCCTGATAACACGTTCGACTGATATCACGATGATGGTGTGTCATGTAAGTCGAATGACACAATGCTCAGGAGTTAATTTCCGGATACACCCATGATAGCTGCTTCTCGCTCGCCGTCAGTTCTCCTCTGTCGGGTGGGAATCTGGTAAACGATTTTAAATATCTAAGTCTAATTCTCATTATGTCCGGCCCATTATGATGATTTCTACGAGTAGTATCATTCTGTCCCAATGTTCGATTTTTGTCTCCATGTTTTGATCGCTCCTGGACCTTACGTGATCCATTAACTTTTCTTACTCGACCCCTCTCTCTCCTTTCACGAGGAGACGAGTTAGATATAGATGACGAAGTACTTGTATGCCGTATATCCTCTGAATATTCGCTTTCCAATCCACTAGAAGGTTCCCTTTTGATCTGAACCAGGGGCCTTTCCACCTTCCTCTTTTTGCAGGTTCCTGAGTGCTTCGTCGTGATCGTGCCTTCTTGTTCTCGTGTGGATATCTCTTTTCGTTTTTACGCAATCGCCGCGACGGTCCGAGTCGGCATGTGTCGCTTAGGGTGCTGTCACTCATTTCGCTATCATCCACCTGCAAACGCGTATTCATACTGGCTTCCATCTTACTAATGCGGTATTTTTCATATTTGTGACGCATGAACTCAATTTCTATTAGACTGCCTAATTGGTCTTCCACTCTATAAAAGGTCAACCTTTCTTTATCCATTTGGTCGTTGTCTCACAGAGCCTTTCTCCCACTTTTCCCAGATTTCCGAGTGCTGCCACATGGATCACTATTGCATGGATGTGTGAATTTTTTTTCTTTCTGGTCTTCTTGACCCTGTTGTATTTCGCCCAAAATCTGCTTTTTATCTTTTTCATGTTGGGTGATTGAATGGATTCTTCCACTTTCTGAACACGTGTTTGGTACATGTCTACCGTATTCTCAGGGCGGTTTCTTGTATCCTCTTTGAACCTACAATATTTTGCAGTGATTTGGCTATATTTTCTTATTCCATATTCATAAAAATTATTGGGGCTGATGCGAAGTCAATTGCGCACAAAATATTCCACCTCTTAGTCATCGAAAGAAAGTTGTTCCCATAATGCTTTCTTGAACAATGAACATTTTAAAGTCATTTTATGCAAAGTCAGGGCTGTAAGAAAGATGTTCAACAGTCACCCAGCGTATATATGTTCAGTGTTCAATAAGCTACGCAATATGTACTTCTGTACTTTGAGTTCATTTTCTTGTACGTTATATTTAAGATACATGCTTTTACATCAAAAAACAATTTTCTTTTAAAAATAATTTGGCATATTTTCCCTGGGCTCTGTTCTGTTTATCCGGATTTTTTAATTAGCGGTATTCAAGATTAGCGGGACCCTACTGTTCTCTATGTCATCAATATCAGAGCCACTTCGAATTTGAAACACATAAATAGTGTCGTCGTGACTCAGTATACGTTTTTTTAAATTTAAACAGTTCTTTAGATGATTTTCAAAATAATTGCAAAATTGCACTCTAAAAGAAGTATTTTTATATGGTTCCTGGGAATTGAGATAAATAGATAAACTTGAAGATTTCTTTCTTACGATTTAGAAAAATAGCTGAAAATGTTTCATGCGTTATATAATAGCAGTAACTTAACATACGGTTGGTTTCTTGATTTAGAACTAATGGCCATTGTGATCTCAGGATCGAAATCATTTGATACCGGTACCACGCATAATAAGCGTTCCGTTGTTCTTGCATGTATCTACATCATCGTTGGGGGGCGGTTTATTTGCGCTTTGCACTTACAATTTTGATAACACTCTTAGTTTCTGAAATATTTTGAAAACGTTGGAGTGAGGAGACCTTTTAATGTGAATTTTCTCACTTTTAGAAATCATCTCCTCCCATGGTCCTAGTCTCACTAGTACTAGTAGTTACTGAGATGGCTATCATCAATTTTCTGAATGTACACTACAATCTTAATAAAATGATCCCACTCTCAATATCCCTTCATGAAACTGCACACGCGACCTTAAATTCAGCTAGTAAAAACCCACTGTGGATGTGAGGTCCTTGTGTCCAAAGCCGTCATGTGCCATAGTTCAAAAGCTAAAGAAATACTGAACAAACAATGGTATTTTATCAAAACATCTTACTCAAGTAAGAAACTACACAGTATTAGGTTCAATAGTTCTCAGCCTGTGATCAAAAAACATATTTAAAAAAAAAAGGTCGTCACGTCACGATAATACACGTATTATTCATTTTTTAAATTATACTCTCAAGATCACTGCTACAATGTCGAAGCAACTTAATGCATTTGCTGATCAAAAAAATCAACTAAAGTTTTGTAAACAATGTTTCTATTCTAACACAGTTTAACTATGAGAAAATAAAAAAAACACGAAGAAGCTGTCGAGGAACGTGTTTGATAAAAATTATACAGTAACGTACTTATTCTTTTGATGATCTATATAGCCTGAGATATAGATCTCTTCGCAGAAATATATAACATTTTCACTTACAAACACAGGCGTTTTTGTTGAATATTTAGATCATCTCTATGACACAGCACCTCTGTGTTTGTCGGGAATGCAAAAAATATGCTGTTGAATATCCACACAAATATTTTTATGCGTAGTAGTGTTTATAAAAGAACTCATTATTTGGACGAGTACCTCATGACCTCACGTTTCCAGAGCAGAATCTGCAAATAAATATGAGCAAACCATAAATTCAGCACACGCTGTCACTACTTGGGGAGGGCGACGTGCTCTTTTGAGTGGACAACAACTAGCAATACACCCTTCATGAATATTTTCAACCGTACGTTACAATTTTAAACACGTAGCATTTCGTTTTAACATATGACATATTGCGCATTCGCTTGAAGTAATGCAGCTGACTAGGAAATACAACTACAAAACGTACGTTTCATCAGTAGGGTTGAAACAAAATGTCCGCTACTTCAGCTGTTTCTAGATCATACTCATGTGTCAGTGACAAACCTTCGTACTTGTGTAGCCTCCAACCAACGTCGGAATGACAATTTCAATAATCGAGCAAGTTTACCAACAGTTTAGAAATGACGTGTAACATGTACGACTGACTAGCAATGTTGTCTAAAGTGTGATTCGTGGAACATTAGTGGTACTTCAAGGCTGGTCTTCAAGATGTTTCAGATTAAAACTCTATATATGAATGAATGTGAGCCTACCTCTAAAGTTTGTTTCGACAATAGAATAATGAAGGTGAACCTCTGAAACCTGTACAGTTTGTTCTGATATGTTTTATTCACTTAAGTTTCAACTTTTGTATTTCCAGAACACAATATGTGCACTGAACCATCCATAAAAAATGGCCTATGGGAAAATTTAAAAATCCGAAAAGTTGCTCAATGTGGCAATAGTAGTCGGTATAACCATACTGACAATTTTTCCGAATTTATAAATTTTCACAAGTACACTGCAAAAAATAACAGTGTAATTCAACAAAATGTGGTGTCCCAGCGTGACTACCACTTTTTGTGTGTTGAGTCAACATAACACACGGTGTTGATTTCGACACAGGGAGAAAAATGTTACGGCTGCAGTGATATTTGAACATGGGTTGCTCAGTTAGAAGTCATGAGTATTACCGACTTGACTAAATCGTTAGACAGAAAAGGCACTAGATGCAAACGATATTTAGTGAACAACATTTGAATTAAATGACTACACTATAGATTTTAACAGTGTGCAGTACTGTTAACAGTACGTGTAGGCCACATTTGCGATTTTGATTTAACAAAGGTGACATAGACTTCTCAGAACCTCCTTAGTGTCAACTTTTCAACCTTCAGGAACATTATATAGTTGCGATGAGAACATGTCCGATCAAATTCGAAGAATTTTTCATAAATATGTTGCTGCTCAAACTCAGGTGCCCAGACTATATAGTTTCGACAAATCTCTCGCTCTATAGCTAGTTTAATATTATACAAACCCAGGTTGAAACTTGCGCCATTTAACACAGATACTATTCACACTTGTGCAATCATCTAGTTTAAGTGCACCTTTAGAAAATATCAATAAGTCAACTCTCGATCATTTCTGTCCATTTTTAAATGCGTTAAGATGTGAAGAAGTGAGTTTCCTGAAATAAGAGTAAAGGTTCATGTACCACTAGTTGGCGAGAGCGGAGTTAGAAATTGGATCGTGTCGGTAATAGCCTAATAATACCTTAACCAAATAAGCTATCATAAAGAAAGTAAATCTTCAAATATCCCGCTGATTATTGAAATAGTTTGATGCAAAACTTATTGGACTGATGTTAACAGGATTTATTGTGAACACTACGTGTAAAAAGCGTCGATAGTCATTGTTTAATTAATCTAGAGAATCTAGGAATTAAACGTTTAGTTAATGAACACGTTGGCTAAAAGCACAATTATAGTGTCCAGCATACATTGCAAGGACATAATATTAATGCATTTGTAACTAAATATTTGTATATTCAGCACAAGCAACTCATACTGTATATAGGAATGAAAATCACTCTTATGTTAAATACTTGTATATTTATGTCATAAAGTATTTCAAAATATAATTATAAAACGAGCACATTCTGACGATATAAATTTGATGTAGTCCAATGGACCGATAGATGCAAGACTGTATTATGAGATCGAATAACTCTATGCGGGATATGCAACCGTATGTCTTATAATAAACTTTCCGCGTAAAGCTTATAGCGTAAAAGTTCATGTACAAAAGGAAAAGGAAAACTAACTCCTCTTGCTTCCAAAGATCTTAGCGTGGATTTTTCTACAGTCTCCGAATACTTTTTGATCATAGGATATATTCTTGCTTCTTTATATATCAACAACCAAATAAATTTAAATTGTATCAAACTAAAATTACCCGGAATGTCTCTCTCTATCACCATATCATACTACTGCAGCATAATCATCGTACTTTATGCAAAACCTGGTATGTTGAAATTTAGTGAAAATTGAGATGTTGGTACAATTCAAAAGCTTAAATAATTCTATGCAGACTAAAAGAAATTCACCACTGTATCCGTGGATTAGCAAATTATCGTCGTTAAAAATAGCGTTGCGTAACTTTCACAGTACATAAAAAACAGTTCATCGCTTCTCCTGGGAAGTTGAGAAACTTTCACATAGCAGATTTTGAATGAAGGGTGGCGGACAGTATTTACGGACGGGTGACGAACGGATATTAGATTGAACAAAGTATTTCTCGGGAAGTTGTATTGTAACAAGAAATACAAGGTGTACGTTATATATATGTTACTTTTTTATTTGAAACACAATAATAATTATACATCTCCTTACATAATGCTCTACTATCTTTCTTCTTAGCTGAGCAGCTTTCAGGAAAGCAAATGAGCTGCTTATGTGAAGAAAATATACCTTCATACGAGAAATGACATCCATGAATGCTTTTGAGCATATTTGTAGTATTGATCATGATATTTACAGTGATCACGATGGCAGTGATGAGTTGCAAGAATTGTTCAAAACAAAATTTATATTACATATAGTAAAAACCTACACAGTACAAATAATTTATTTTCTTCCATTCTCTTTACTATTTTCCCCATGTTTGAAGTGCTATTGTTTGGGATAAAATGATACGTTAATGCCATATGTACATTATGATCTTCAAATTATAGATGATACCACGTTACTTAGCTCCTGGGAAGAGCTCACGTAGAATCAACGTCGACTAAGACTTTAGATATTTAAGTAAATCTGAATGAAATGTAAGATTATTTTGTCGTTTAATGATATAAATTTGAATACTTACTCTAATTATTACATTTACATACGTTACTAGTTTTACACATCACGTTGACCACACTGACATGAAATGTACTTTCTAAATTAAAAATAACACTGGAATGTTAATTATGCGTACTCTAGAATAAATTGATATGTTAACATTTCTAACTTGAGAAAGTGATTATAGCAAAACTTAAAACTCAAGTACTGCAAGGGAACCTCGTTTATCAGAACTAAATTCTTGCAATACATAATTTTGTTGTGGTATCTTAACGCGCGTAAAGTAACATTTTATTGCAAATAAACTTGGTGAAACCAGACAACTATTCTGTAATATAAATTGTGTTAAGAATAGTATTGTATTGTTCCTGTAGTTTTATTATCTAGATTTTCATTTATCCGGATTTAGCTCCATTCCCAACCAGCTCGAAAAATTGTGGTTCCAATGCAAGTAATTTACCATTTGACCATAATGTTCAAATATTCGTACACAGAAAAAGTAATATTATAAAGAAACAAAATCTAAGTTAGAAATATATAGGAAGCAGAGAGACGGAACTATTCCAATACATCTACAACTAAGTAACTCATTAATAAAGTATTTGCTTGGTATGGTTTATTCTGGACAGTGCTTCTTATCATCGTAAGTTGTAAATGAACTCACTTCACTTTACTCCTACAGTATGGACATCGTATTGGTTATATAATATACATACCTAACAATCAAGTACTTTTTCGTTCTTTTGTAAACACATGATGATAGAAAGCACACGCAACGAATATATTTTAATATAAGTCATATATTTAATTTTCAGTGATGGTTAACATCGCTTCAGAGAAGAAAGAAATGTTAAACAAATGAAATTACAGGGCAACGTATGACTAGAAATTGGAGATCTTAGACCAGATAGTGACGACGAGTCTAGAAAATTCCTTTTCAATTGAAATGAATAGGTTTTTAGATCCCAGAGGTACACAAAAAGGAAATTTCAGGTAAGAGATAGAATATTATACATTTTAATGTATTACACATCAATACTACGTTTAGTATTCAGTGAACACATATTTCTCAATAAGTTGACGATGAGTATTAAGAGTAAAATAAGTATCATACCGAACACAATATATAATATATTTATCTTTGAAGTCCTACCACCATCCTAAAACATTCATAATAAAGTATTTAAATCCTGCATCGAACATTATAAAACACGTGACATTTGTAGTTCAAAGCGTTCTTCATTTTTAATATATCGGACTAGAAAAGCTACAAATAGGAGGTACATATTACTAAGAAATAAAGTCTCATTACAATTGTAGGAGTATAGCAAACATATTCCGCTAACTCATTTCCAACCTATTATGTCGAAGTCAATGAAGTTAAGAAATTCAGTAAAGTCTGTAAAAGTCATGGAAGAATAAATCACACAAATGTTACATTTGTTAACACAATTTCGTTAAAGTTATCCGTTACACTTTTGGCATTGAACAATTCTTGCAATTAGTAATCTATGAAGAGATTATACATAATATGCAAATTAATCTATAAAAATAACATGGTATGTTGATACATTATATAACAGTTTCTAATTATTTTATATTTCAAATGACGCAGCATAACTTTTCAACTGACAATACTTATTCTACACATATATTGGATTATAAATTTGACACGATATTTAATAACAGTTAAGATAATATTAACTTAATGTCACTGTACAGCCTGATCAAAGTTTAGTTTTGCTAATGAATCAAACAATGTAAACAAACTTTCCAAATATCTAAATGCAATGCTTAGATTTAGTTGTTATAAATTTAGCATTTCTTTCCTAAAGTTATTACCTAATTATTCAAATAAATGTTTATACTCTACTGTGATGTTATATATGCATGTGTTTATTTTATACGTTCAGCTTTTGCCAACACAAGATAAAAACGAGAGTGGAATGTTTCGCTTTGCATCTACCTGAACAAGGTAAATATAATGCATATAAGAATCCGAAGTTCTTCCTAGATTATCAGTTTCATTAGATTTGAAGAGTCCACGTATCTCACCTCTTACAATTTTACTTAAGAGCTTGTTTGATTATTCGGACTCTTATACTCTTTCTCACACCTCTGTTTCCAGTACCTTTCATCTTTTTAGTTTTTATTATCTTTCTGCTTTTAATCTCCCAGAGTGATAAAACACACTATGAGCTAAGAAATTGCTACAAAAATAGAAATCGAAAACAAATTACTTAAAATGTTTTTAAAGGTAACCCTTCATTTGTTAAGACTATACAGACGTGCCCAGAAATGACGATTTTGTATATTTATTTTCTCTATTATGCAACTTCTTAGCAATGAAGTATAAAACATTTTTTAGGATCATAGTGATTGCCAATTTGCAATGATTTTACGTAATGCTAAATACCTGTGTTCCATTTACTTCGCATGTTTCACTTTATTGTGTTGAAGAAATAGGGTACATAAACCAGATGTTTTCTTCAATTTATTTTATAATACGCAATATCTGTATAAAAATAATGAAGACATTGAAAAGAAGCCGGTAACAAGTAACTAGCCAGAATTTTAATTTTCACAGAATGCTAGTGAAATATTCTAATTTACACTCCTTATAAAAGGAATATAACGTTTTGAGGAGTTTTGAAAAGAGAGAATACTAATTTTATTCGAAATTAATTAAATTAGCAAAACATGTGTAATGGCGTGTCATTAAATATTCAAGAAACGTATGGTAAAATGAATGCGGAACAGCCTTTGTTCAAGATTCACACCATGTTATGTTGTTACTAATAATACTTCATTTTAAAATTAATTTGCAATCCATGCTATAATCTTTTTATGTTCTTTGTGTTATATCCTGTATATTTTCAGGGTTGGACTCCGTTAAACATAATTTTGTATGCACTATTTGAGTAACAAATGGCTTCGGTCATTGTCCATTATGTGATGAAGTACTGTTAAAATGCACAAACATCCATGCCCCTGGCGACATTCGAAACCAAAACCTAGTCGACGTAGGCTTAACGTCTTCCGTATTACCGTAAGTTAAATGCAAGGATTCACCTAGTTATCCAGTTTGGGAAGGTGCAAAGCCAAACATTTCGGGTTGGTATAATTAAAAGGTTTCTATCTATTTTGAACCGTAACGAATTAAGTTATGGGTGTTGAGATCTGAGGGTGACTTCCTCCGTTTAACAGAATCCCTAGTTAAATTTATCTTACACTTGTATTTATTAAATGTTTCGACAGTACTGGAAAGTGCATTTTGCCACAAAAGATAGTCTGCACCGAATAGTCAATTCTTCGCTGAGTTCACTCTTCTTTGAGCAGGTTTAACATAGACGTAAGTGAAAGGAAATCAACTTAGAAAGACAGTAGTAATTGGAAATACGTTGTATATTTTAAAAGCGAATAGTGTTTTATATTTTGGTTTTCGTCGGTTTTCCGCTCATGTGTTTCACTTTACAATTGTTAAATTGTAACAGTGTAGGTTCTAATAAATCTGTTTTACACTAAACTTTACATTGAATTAAGACCATGGCGTTTCAATTCGTAATTGAAACACCGGAATACGTTATGATATTTTTGTATTACATTACAGGAAAGAACGGATATGTTTTAATTTAGGTACAAGAAGGAAAATCTTATTAACAGTATTATACTATAGTCCTTGCCCATCATTACACCTCGCTCCCAAAGAAATAATTTGAGTAACGTATACAATTTATAGTTGCAATACTCTGAGTTATCGTGGAGCAGTGGACCAAAACATTGAGTGGTTTTACTTTTATTGCATTTGATGAAATAAATATTTTCTTTTTATATACATGGCTAGATAATGTTTTAAAAAACATTTTTTGTGATTTTTCATATTTTTTGTTCTTTTTCATGTCCTTTTTTTTTTTAAAAAAAAATGTTCTTTCACACAGCAAGTGATTTCATGCTTTACGCTGCAGATAATCAATGTAATCAGCAAGATTGGAGTTAAGCTTTCATACATTCGTCCCAATTTACTTTGTTTTGTTTACCCTGCAGACTTACGAGGCAAATAATGTGATTATTTATAAATGCATTCACTGCCACATTACTATACTTCCTATATATTCATCCTGACAAACATAAGGAATTAATTAAAGACATATGGATTGAAGTTATTTGGTATATTTTGTATTAAAATACTAATAAACTTTCAAGGGACTGAAGAAATATTTTGTATTATAAGAAGAGTTTAAGTTTCTGGAGATAACACAACTTCGAAGACATCTTTACTACAAACTGAAAAAGTATGAATTCTTACCGAAATATGCTCTTATCCCGTATATGCAATATCTTACTTTCTAACTGCAGTATTATTAAAGGAAGATACCTATTTTTTATCATAATTGCCGTCCGCAAAAATCAATTATCTTTAACTCAAAATTCCGGAAAATAACCTGCTTCTATTCAAGGGCAGATATATGTTTGGGTTTACTAGTACATTGTTTTTTAATTTAATTTTAAGGCCTTTAGGTAACTGTCTCAGGCCGGATGGATGATGAGATGAATTGGTAAAATGACGAAAGTGGGAGGAAACGGGAGAACCCCCAAAAAACCAACGCGCACGGTGTTTGTCCGCCACAAAAGTCACATGGCAAGACCAGGAATGATGAGACGACCCCTTGTGCACAGATGAACGCTTTACCAATTGAACCACCACGACCCACTAGTACATTAAATTTCAATATTAAAACACTACACATTGCTGCCTCATGCTCCGGATTCTAAGGCTCGCCCCATAGTGTAAAAATATATATACAGATAGAAACAGGGTACCGAAAACATTTTATGACACACGCATATTTCAAACGAGTTGCATAATTATTACTCTTGTAAACAAACAACTACATATAGGTTTCTTCTAACGAGTTTGTTGCAATAGTGATATGAGAAATTTTATTTCAAAGCATACCATAACGTAGCCACGTCACGCGGCTACACCCGTAGTTTTTGAAGCTATAGTAAGTAATATCGTCACGTAACAGTATGGGGACCATTTGAAAAATTCAATTTTAAAATAGGGTGGCAACGCTGACAATTCGGGACTGGGTACAGGGAACAACCACAGTATGTTTAAATTGTGTCGAATATGTATACTCAAAGCTTGGTGCGGATACGTCGAACTGAATGGAAGTAGTAAATATTTAATTTTTAAAATTGATTGACAACACTGTCAACTGTGGGACCTGAAGTACCTCTATGACGCGTTCCAGTACGTATATACAAGGTTTGGTCCTAATACATTCAACGAAATGGAAGCAAATAAAAATTTAATTTTCTAAAATTGGCTGTCAACACTGAGAACTGCGGCGCTCGAAATACCCACATGAACTGTCCCAGTACCTAATGTACATATCAAATTTTGTATAAATAAATACAGATACGTCCAACAGTAGCAACTATGAAATTATTATTTTTAATTGTTTGACAACCCTGAAAAACTATGGTGCCTGGAGTGTCTGTATAACCTGTCCCAATACATAAAAAACATGTATGTCAGATTTACTGTAAATCAATGTACACGTGTAGATTTGTATTAATAAAGGCATTTCTATAAGTTGAATTTTAAAATAGGTTGGCAACATTGACAACTAAGGTGCTTGAAGTCGGGGCACCCAAAACTTTCTTCTCTTGTGTTAAATGATGTTTAAGCTCAGTTTGGGGCAGATACGACATGGAAGAAGCTTTACTCAAAATGTTTTTTTTTTTAAGTTGGCAGCACTGAGAAAGCCAGAAATTCTCACATATATAAAAAAACTATTTGCACTCTAAGGTTTAATTTATGTTGTATTTCTTCTTAATTACCTATATAAAAGTAATTCTTGTTAAAGAAACGTTAGAAGTATTACAACAGCTGCCTTGAAAAAAGAAACTTAATTTAGAAAAACAGCGAAGGCTCATGTTTTTTTTTTCAATAGAAAACTGAAGTTTTGAGAAAGAAAAAAACGAACGTTTTTTATTTACAACAATATGCTTAGGTGATCACGTTTTCTGGAAATTTCATTCTCTGCAAAGTCATTCAAGCATGGGTAAATCTTATAGAATTATATTGCAAGAGCCAGGATAGAGGGTTGATATACTTTGGTAAACTTTATTTTTGCATGGGCCAGTCTAGTAACTTTGGACTGTGGACCGTCACGATTTGCTTTTAGCTGTTAAAACCCACACCCATGCCGGGACTCGAACCCGGAACCTTCGAGACGATGGCCTACCGCCGCAGACCGCTCGGCCGGCGATAGAGGGTTGAGAACTGGATCATAGCAGTAATGGTCCCGGCCGTTGTAATTTGTAGTACCGTTGTGATATAATACGTGCTGTGTAAATAAAACTTCCAAATCGCTGTTTGCAAGTTAGTGGCGTGATTCAGTGAATAAGATGTTGGCTTGATATGTATGAATTCCACGTTCGAATGCCGGTAGGGCCAAAAATATTATTTTTGTTTTAAAGAGCATTAAGATAGGTTTATATCTATTATTAATAACTTCACTGCCATAGGTTAGGTTAGAAAAATCAGGTTAGATTTTCGTTATACGCGATACACTGGATGGCTGCATATAGTTCAATGGGTCCGTTAGCATCATGATCCGGACGTAGAGACTAGCAGCTGATTACTAAGCCAATAAGCTGGAATACTTTTCATGGAGACAAGTACATTCAGGTAGATTTTGAAATATTTGTCAATAGTAAGGAATCCGAGAAATTTAGGAATTTAACCTGATCTGTTTGTACGTAATAGAATGTCGCTCTTTATAGTACTGTTAAGACATCTGCAACGTTTGCTCCTCCATATATCTTTTCTGGTCATATAAAATATGTACAAAATATAGAACACACACTCTTCAAACCGACAATTGTTATATACATCTCCAAACAATATTAAACTTTATTCGAGATGAATGGTATTTTGATATAAACGTTTTGTTTCTGATTCAACTGTTCAATCACAATAAGCAAGAAATGAGCAGTTATTTCCACTTAATATTGAGTTTCATTTGAAACAAGACGCTCTTCAAATTCGAAAATTTAAAACAAATATGGACAACTAAAAGCTTGTAAATTAACGATAATTATTAAGTAGAGAAATTTTCAAAAGCCAAATGGGAATTAGTTAGGAAAATATATATATTTAATGTTTTCAAGGTACGAAATAATGAGTCTGGTCAAACATTTGAGTTAAGGATCAAGAGCTCGTAATATATGTTATAGAGTTCAATATTACATAACAAATTCTCTGGCATCGTATTAATTTCAGTACATTAAACCCAGAATTCTCAGTAAAGTTGATAAAACGTTTGTGCTAATAATATTTACTTTCGTTGTGTTTAGTTACAGAATAATTTAACAAACATTTTTTTCACTCAAACTGAAACTTCCTTTTCCTCAATTAATTTTATGATAGAAGTTTCAAATGGTTCATTATTAACTTAATTTCTTTTGGAGAATGTGACTTTCGTTGGAAATAATTGACCAATTTCCAAACTTTCCACAATATTTATTATAATTGCTAAACCTTCGACTCTATTAGAAAGATATAACCATTTCAAAGATAAAATATACATGCAATGTGAAACATATATAACCGAAATTTGGCTGTCAAATAATTCCAAGTTACGAAATATCACTTCATAAATTAGACTACCATTGAAACTTGAACCTCTCATAAGTTATTATCAACTTGATTTTACAACAAAATTATCGACGTAACAAAAAGATTTAAACCCTAGTCACACGCATTATATAGTAATTACAGTTCACAATGCTCATAGATAGAAAATAATTGTAATTCCTAGCGCTACACAGAACCTGAAAATCAAGGTTATTTAAAGTCGAAGATTATCAAAGTTTAAACAATAATTAACTGGTTACAATACAATAAGCTTTGCATATAGCGATACTGCGTTAATACGTGTATATTTAAATTAATCGTTTGCTGGTACTATTACGAGTGGGGATGAGCGAACCAAACTAAATCTAACTATGAAATATTGTATCTACTGTGATGAAATTTTCCACCATGTTCATCAAACAAAATTTGGTGGCTAAAACCTTACATGATTATGGTCTTTTTGTATATTAACCAAGACTAGTGTTTACACAAATTAGAAAAAGATTAACAAACTTAAAGCAAGATCGCTAAATGAATACTTTCATCAGGGATGAACCTTAAAGCTTATTTATGCTGACGTGGTCAATACACTTGGAAAACAATACCTGTAGTATGTCAATTTTACGAAATGGGCATTGAATTCAAAAGAACGTTTAATATGACTTACGACCCAGACATTTTATTAAAGCAATTATCTAGGCTTTTTAAACACTTCAGAATTATATTATAGATTAACACCAAATAACAATAAGCAAGGCTTTTGAGGATCAAGAAAAACAAAGGGTTATGGTATATTTTGTCAACGATCACCTGGAAAAAAAATCACTTAAATGTATCCCCAAAATTTGATAGTAGATCAAAATATGGTCCAGCGCTACACATTAAAAGAAAATTTGTACTTCTTTCGGGTATATTATGATTGATCTGTATACCCGAATAGACGTGATATCTATTAATACCAACCCGAAGTCACTCAAAATTTAAAGTAATGTAAACACATTTTATCAAGAACTGAACAAGATAAATTCTATCCTATCACTCGGGATAGCATGGTCACGATGTTTAGAAATTCGGATATGATGATGATTGCAGATTACTATTCAAAGTGACAAGCACTTACTGCACTATATTATACAAACTTGTGACAAGTAGGTGAGGAGACGTATTAAGGGAAATTGGCCTAAGGTGGTATGTTGTTTCAGAGCAATGACTCAGTCTACAAGACAGTCATCTCCAGTGTTGCAAATCACATGTATGGGGCTTGAAAGTGATCTCACATCCACATTATTAATATGATTTTGTACCTTCAGGCTTTTTCCTTCTTTTGAATTTTTTTAAACATTGGTTAGAAGGTGTCCATTACTATACGGATGATAATGTTTATAAGCGCAGCATTAGAGAGAGAGAGGGCAATTCAAAAGTGTTGCTGTTCATGGTTAGGTTTAGAATTTTTTGCTACCCCTACATATTTATGAAAGCTCTTTCAAAGAGGTTATTAAATGATGATATGGAAAATAATAGGAAGTAAAAAGATACCTTAGATCATTTCTAGGTTTAAATTGAGAATAAATATTCTACAAATACCTTCGTCATATGTTTGTAATAATGTAAAAACGAAATGAACAGATGAGTACATTCATAATTACGTATATGCAGTTTACAGCATTGTACCTTTGATCATAACGTTCAGTTTTTGGTGCATGCAAACTTGGATGTAATTTTCTATAAATTATTCTATCTATATAACTAAGAAACATATTATGAAACATTCGAAATCTGAACATTTGTTTTCACAAAAAAGAAATTTTATGCGATGATTAATGTAGATCACAATTCAACTTTACCATCAGCTTTAGACGGTTTCCTCGACTGGCTTTTATTTTTTCGGTTTTTGTCTGATTTGTTATAGCTATGATAATAATTTAGCTCTCATATATGAACGAATAAAAAATTGAAACGGAATGTAACACTTATACAACGTAGGACCATAATAATCACTGATATATAAAAACATACAGAACATGTTATTTTGAACGTATGAAATAAACACTAAGCTTATATGAAGAGAAGAACACTGACGTTCATAAAACGTACATGAAGGATGTTTACACACAACAGATACATACATGTGTGCTTATTTTAAAGAATCTTTTTTTCATAAATAAAACGTAGTATTATGTAAATTTACAGTATATTTTGTGCGTATAATTTCTAAAAGTAGTTTAAAATATTTAGATTATAATGAATATAATTAAGGAGTGTGCTATCTGGTCCTTGTAAGTAGGTAATTATTCAAAATTGTTTCATTAAAGGAATGAAACATTTATTAAATATAAGTATAGTAGTACAGCAGTAATACGTGTCTACAAACACATAAACGAAATATAGAGAAAATCTGGTGAAATCATGTCTATACCATTTTGTAATTTCCAGTCTCAAAGTTCCTTGAAAAACATCAACATACATAATTCAACACGGGAGAATTGAATATAACACGAATATCATAGTATTTATACTGTACACAAAATGGTTATGAAGAAAGACATACAAAAATATCTTAGGTACTGACAGTAGCTGGTTATCATCTTCACTTTCGTGAATAAGTTTAAACGTCAAGATTTGACAGTTTTAAAAATCACAGAAATACTACCAAATGTAACACATTAATACAATTTCGCAATATTTAAAGAGTATTATGGATAACGATGGGTTCTTTTAATATTTATTCACATGCATGAACAGTGAAACAGAATCACATGTTTCTTTATATTGAAAATACTATAGCCTCAGGCTATACCCTGTAGTATATGACTTCGAGGTGACAATATATGTGAATGCTGTAAACGTTTCCCGTAGCTTGATGTCCACACTGATTTTAGACCACACACCAGTTCCACAGAAATATTTATCTGAAGTTTTGTGCACACTCCCATTTAACCCAAGAATCTCATATTTGTAAGTTTAAGTGAAACTTGAACTCTGTTCTTTAGAACAGAAACCTTCAACACAAAATATTCAGCACACGGTAACGTCAATCCTACTTTCAGTCATTAAATACATGTTTGTTGGCTAGATCTTGGCAAAACAGGTTTGTATTTGATGAACACTGAAGACAATCTCTTTTTAGAGTGTGATTTTCCATTGAAGTGAGCATGTCCATTGTTTGGTTCTTGTGAAACGCCATTGCCCAACAGCTTTGAGTTAGTCTTATTTTGCTTGAGAGCTTCGTCGTCCAAGACAACAAGTGAAGTTTCTTCAGTTTTTACACTTCTTCCTCTATTAGGAGAACATCTTACGCTGTAATTAGTTGCAGTACTTCGTCTTGTAGAATCCCTGAAATGAGATAAAAAGAAGAAATAATCAGATTAATTTTGTATAATGATTTACAAAATGTTTAGCTCGACGAAATAAAAATTACTAACGGGGAATCACATGTAGAAATTTAATAATAAGGTCTTTAAAATAACAATTGTAATCGATTCATAGATACCTTCAGAAGAAGAACCTAAAAATGTATATCCCTTCTACACATTTTGGATACTATTGTTGACTTTCCGTCACCAATGTACATCGTCTCTACTGTAAGGCATAGAGCTCGTTTCTCAACTGAAACTCACATAGATAAATAATTTACAATAATACGAAAATTGGTATAGTAAGTTGGTTACCAATAGCAATTAGACCCTACGAGTGTTATCCAAATCAAGCAGCTCTTAGTATTTCTTTACCAGCTTCTGTAACAAAGTATCTATTGTGATAGTCCTGCGTAGAGGGAAAAATTAACTTTATTCATAAAATTCAAAATAATAGGAAAAAATTAGGTTTTAATATATTTTTATATTTTTCTTGTAATTTGTTCGGTGAAATGGAAATAAAACCGCCGCCATGTTTCAGTAAAGATGAACAGAGTAGCAACAACGAAGGCTGATGAAATATATTGCAATCCATGACGTCAATCGAGATGTTATTCACCTTTGAGCAAATTAACCATGTTCTTTATGGTGAGAACGTCACCTTTCTTCCTACTTAAAGTTACCGTCTCCGCCAAGTCAGACAAACACCACACACACACATTTACTGTATATACGAGTCGCTATATAAAGTCGATCAATCTTCTATTAAAATCTCCAGATCCATAGAGGGGCCTTGAGTGCTTCAGTACAGTCACCAGCCAAAGCATCGACTCCAATCTAAGAAGGAAGATAGGTTGTTTTTTCTGAACATTTCACATCATCTGGCTGCGACGGAATCAAAGGCTGTTCAGATTCATGTAACATCTAACTTCAACTAAATTTCAGGTATGAATAGAGGATCTGTTTTAAATTGCAAATTCTAGCGTCTGGCATAATTTAGACTTTCTTAAGTGTCACCTCCCGAATAATATTTGCTCAAAGTTAAATAACTCCGGTAAAACCCGTTTATTCTGTCCATAGTTAAAGAAACGTGGTGTGTTAAAATGTAATCATGTTACGTTCAATTAACACGGTAACAAACCCTTTTTTGTATCCAAGTAGTTCTCATGTTTAGCTGAGCTTCGTTGCATTAGAATCTAAAATTTAGCCTCTACCATCTGACATTTAAAGTTAACGCCCATTATGAACTCTCCGAGTTCACCACATATTTCTCATCGAGATTTCACAATAAATAGTCTTCGAAGAACAACACTGTGTAAAACCTCTCGCTAATATTTCAACGTTTCAGTAATCGTCTGTTTCAAAAATGTTCCAGGTATTCTTTGTGGACCTGGAGTAAGCCGTTCACATGGAAAAAGGTCTTCCTAAACTCAGGTCGTAGTCAGAATACCTAACGTAAAGAAGCAGCATATCTTCGGTCGTTCACACTATTAAGGACCGATCCTTAAGTATGTGGTTTACGTTGTTATACTCCGCATGTTATAAATACTGGAGTCGCCACAACTCAGGCTTCACAGCGTTTGCATATCGCACAAGGGATTACCTTTTTTTCAACCAATGAAGTTACTTCGGGTTTTCGCGTGACCGAGCTGCACATGTCTTATTCCTCACCACCACCCCTGATTTGACATATTTTTTTTCAAAGCCCCAGGCCACTTTGCACCTCCCTCACATAATTATTAGGACATTTAAGAAAACAATGTAACCCACTTCAACCTAGAACGTCAACGACCTGAAGACGCTTAATTCAGAGAACAAACGAAGTTAATCAAAGCAGAGACTGAGTGACAAAATCTATCGGAACGTGTTAGCCAAAACGATATTGTAAAATATGCTTATCCAAAGATGTATATAAATAGAAGAATATGTTCTTACCCATATACGTCTCCTCTGGACAAATTCTCACAATATGCGAGGTGGATGAAAGCACCAAGGCGAAATTTTCTTTCATACCCTATGGGAATACAACCCTGTGTATACAGGAATGTTATCCCATTTTAAGTGGAGAATGAAATTCGACACTACCTTATTGCGAAAGGTGACAAGCATGAATGATGATATGTGATGATACAAAAGCCTTCTTTGTGTTAAAACAAATGGATTTCGAAGAGGTCATAACTCCAAAAGTTACCATACTCAGGATTTTAAATACGATGTAATAATCTTCTGTAAATGAAAATTCCTTCATAAATTTTATCACGAGAGCAACGTGTCATAACAGGAAAGTGTTTAGATGGTACCTACAAAGAATAGACCTTTGCCAGCTACCTTCCAACACCTACCCCATCCTAAAACAAAGAATAAATAAAGGACAACTAGATTTGATTTAAGGCCACGAAAATAAAGTTCAGTAACCACTTCCCACTCGTCAACTACTTAACAGAAGCTTCAATTCATAAGCAATAACTTTTCCTGAAACAGTATCTGTTCTTTTCCTGTAACAGGAATTCAAGGATTTGGAAATGTCAAAGTAACAATATTTTTTGGTAATATATACTTTAACTTTTCGCACAGTCTGGGAGTTGAAACTTTGTCCAAAACAAGTAACGCCTTCGAAGGGGACCTAACATTAACGACAGATCGGAACAGTGGACGTGTTTAGACTTAAAGCAGAATGCGTGGACACCGACCAAGAGGCGATACAACTGTCAACTGAAGTGTTTTTCCCCAACACATTATAATTTCTTCTCCGTAAGAGAAATTAAAGATTTCGCAATGATATTGTTTATAATTCGTGAAAAACAGAAATACTGTGTGCAAAGGAGCAACGACAATGAAAACAATAAATACGAAACTTATTTATGAATGACTTTTTGTTCCATTTTATTTAAGATATCGAAGATGATTTTATCTCCCATATTTCCTTCTAACACATTTTGAACGTTCATTAATGATCAGTGACCACACATCTCAAGCGGCAAGAGAGTTCGATTATCGCAACTGAAGCGCTCATCTTATTCATGGCAATAATGAAGTCATATAACTGCATTACAAACCACAGTGTACACACAAGTAATTGGTTCTTTAACAACACGCCCATGGCACAGAAAATAAATTATTATGGGTAGTAATGAAAACACGGTAAGCTCTATTTTTAACCTCTCACCATGAACCTTTGAAGGTTTCAGAGTTCAATATTCCTTAGCAAAGCTATAGCATACTGTGGACAAGAGATTTTTCAAAAACATTGATTAGCAGTTGGGATCGGTGGTTGCTTTTCATGCGTGTACTGAGTAATTATTATTAGGGGAGTAGGAATTTACAAATATCAGTAGATAAGACAAAAGGAGACATAATAGCGAATGAAGAGTATAACTGAGTGTAGGGAATCTGAAAACAAGAAAAAAGTTAATTTCAAGAAATGACAAAACATGCATTGCTTTCGGGGTAGACGCATGCAATATAAGAGTGTCATTGCCACAAATAACTCAATTTCTCCACAGATAATTGGGCAATACGTGTCGGTTTATCAAATCACAATCAAAAGTTGTAGAAATACGTCTTTCAGCAAAGTTAATGATTGAGAGAGTGGCGCATAAACCGGTTTCCCTGAGTAAGAATTTAATTGTCAAGGAATTAATGTGGTGACCTCTTACAACTTAGCAGAATTCTTTGCTGAAAAATAGATGTATTGAGTTCAACGGTGACTGTGATTTGCTAGACGCCTTGCGTCATTATTTGTGAACGTCTGACTTAATTTCGACGATAATTTCGCCTCTAGCTCAGAAAGGAACAGTATTTTCAATGTTCTTCAAAGAAACTTTTCCTTTGTTTTGAGTTTCCCTACCTGGTGATATGTTTTAGATCAGCTATTTTCCCCAGAGCCAGTGCATAGTATCTGTGGCCAAACTTTGGTGGCAAAACTTTGATTGACTATTGTTCTAAACGAAGTGAAATCTTCTAAATAAGCCCCCCCTCCATGTTTCATAAAATGGAGACGGAATTGCTCTATTTAATCAAACCCACGAGACATCAAAAACTATGACCATCTGCAGAGAAAGCAAGTATCTTAACCTTTCGCTAAACCGGAAGTCGGAAGTCTCTACACTTCTTAGTCCTGAACAATGGGCAACAAAATGACCACACATAATTATCCG
>JAGDQP010006524.1:35241-71827 GCA_022664845.1 Lepisma saccharinum | reverse complement strand
TCCACAATGAACTTTTTAAATGACACACAATGATGATTAAGCGAAGGGACACAACGGGATTTGACAGGAATGCGCTGTGAAACAAAACATGAGGGTTAAAGGATGTTTACAAGATTTAACATTATCAACAAAGGAATAGGTCTACTTGTGTTTTCCTTCTATCTATATGTTCGTCGTTTAAAAATTATGTTTAAATACTCTGACAGTAATGTTTTCCCGCCTCTCCATCACCTCGCCAGCAATTTGCTGACGTAACAACAAATTGGTAGTGTGAAAAGATACTTCAGATATTATACTTACAGGTACCTTTGTGATTTTTATCATTATTTTTGTGTCATATTTTGGTAATTTCAGAACGTAAATATATGCATATTTCCAACGTTTACAGGTCATAGAAATTCAGTTGTCACTGATTATCGCGACTGACATAACATACCTTAAAAAAAAATGACAGCCCTACGATACACCCCCTTTTACAAATTACACTTTTAATTTAATTTGTTGTGTTCTAATACTACTGTGTTTAATGAAGCTTTAGTTGTTGATTGTTCTTTGAGGATTTTAGTAATAAATAAATAAAATTAAGACACCTTATCTGAAACAGATCAATAGCATTTTCAAGAAACTGCGGAAAAACCCACGTATCAATAGTATAATAGAAGTAAGTGAATAGCTGGGTGTATGTACTGTTTCAATTACTGTGACTCATGACGCCCAACTCATTCTTTGACCCGCCAGTCTTTGGCTGTTTGTTTAAAAGTTTTAAGTGGATGGACAAGCCTTCAAAGAAAACAGTCTGATAAATATAACGAAAATGAAGGTAAGGAATCCGAAACTGATGCTTAGGGATCCGAATCCGATCCCTTTACTTTTTTTAAGGAAAAGTACAAAGTGATCCAAAGTTAACTGTTTTCATTATACTATTCTGACTTAAGCAATATAGCTGTGGAACGCTACATCGAAAGATATGAAGAGAAATGTAGGGCATACGAAGAACCATAAAATGAATAACATACCAGATTCACTTAGTTCTTTTTGTTAATGGGGGTAATATACTCGAAAAACGTCAGCGTTTCGTCAATTCATTACACCAAGACCCCACGTTATGTGATGGAATATTATTAATTAATGACATTTCTAATGAACGTTTGCTTCCATGTTTGAGAGAAGTACATTCTTGGGAGGTTAGCTTTCGTGGTCAAATTTCGCGCCCAAAAGTAAATAATTAAAGATCATTTTTAAAATAAACGCTAGCTTGTTGCATAGAGATTTCTTTGAATAATAATAATAATAACAGAAGCTACTGAAAACGGAGAAAAATAATCTGAATGCAAGTCCATAAATAAAAATATTTGCGAAAAAAAATCATGTACCGGGAGTAAAACTGTAACTCCATTTCAGACTAGCATTTCTATTTCCCTATTTCACCTCCCCACATCACAAAAAGAAGGTGCGGGCTAATTTCCATAATAAGTAATAAGGAACCTCTCAGCGACCTGTAATTCTCATCCAAATTTAAAAGGTTCACGTTATGGTGAAAACATTGGTAAACTTTACTCTGTATTAGCAATTTTAGTAACTTCTGACTTCGACCTGTCACAATTACAGGAGTTAAAATCCAATAACATCCATGCTCCCGGTGGGATTCGAACAAGCGACGTTGGAGACGCTAGTCTAATACCTCTGAGGACCGCACGACTATCTCCGTCGGTTTCACGATATGCAGAGAGAAATGACTAGATGAACCAATGTTTCTTCACAGTAGCACGAAATAGCAAAAGAACAACAATTTCTAAGGTTGCTTTTTTTTGTTGTTTAAGGTGATATAAACAACCTGAACAACGATTATTTTCAATAATAATCACCCTGAAACTCTCATCTTTTATAATGCTAAAGGACTGAAGGTAAAATGTTATCAACCAAAACATAAAGCATATTCCAATACACTCTACACTTCACATGAAAGCGTTAATTGTAGAATATAATCTTAGTAGATAAGATAACGCCGCACAAGAATTCATTTAACAATGATATTTCACTAAAAAGCTTGCCTCCTCAACAACTGTAAGTCCAAAACATTAACCACTGGGCTAATGCATGCTGATATGTAACATTAATGTATCGAATACGAGTGAAGTAGCACACATATTCGAGACACGGCTACGTGTATTGAACGTAATTGTTAGTAAATCTATTAATAATTAATCTTAATAAATTAATTTTCTTCAAGGCTACCTGAAAACCAATTTCAAACCTTTTCGTAGCACTCTCTCTTCAATGATTGAATAAATTTACGCCTCAGTCGGAGATATGATTATTATGTAGGTAGCAGCCACGACCTTATTTCAGATACCATCCAGCAATTCGCCTGGTGAAACGAGAAAGCGTCGAAAACCTCATTCAGGATGGTCGGCCGTGGAGTTCGAACTGATGTGCCTAACCACAGGCAATCCAAAGTCCACGACGTTACCGCTGGACCTCTAGGGCTGGATACTCTCATTTTTAAATACAAGTATATAGCGAATTACTGGATACTGTTCTAGTTTCCTAAATTATTATCTTATGTATGTAAAACTGGTTTAACTTAATCGTAACACAATGCATGCATTTTGAATTTTTATTACTTAATGACATAATCATTTTGGTGCTTTGCAGATATTTGCGCCTCCTACACGAGCATGTAGCTTCCAAGGACGGGACGTGCTATTAACCTGGATCCTACTCACGCTCGGGTTTGAATCCGCACGAAAGTGACATTTTCCCAGTACTCAACCTCGCTTCGACTGAAGGCTATATCAAGCCCAGACTTATTTTGTTCAGTTTCCTCTCGTTCCGTGGAGAATACAGTACGGTCAATTATATCACCAATAACCAGGGTTTAGGCCTAACGGTTCAAAAATGACGTCACCATCAGAAGGCCATGCAGAGTTCCATAGGATAATTTTTTAAAATTTTTTCAAGCATTTAGTGAAATATGAAGCTAAATAAGCCACATACATATCAAGGTAGTTAGAAATAAAACCTGTATATGTTAAATGTTACTCTATTGGAATGGCACAAATTCATGTAATCATATCAGTTGAATAAATTAAGATTTAAGGATTATGTAGTAGTAGAATCGAGTAAAAGCTTTCTAATGATTATAATTTGTTAAGATCTGTTTATAATCAAATTATGAAAACAATTTCAACAGTAATATTGCCTCTAAAAGTTTTATTAATTAATGTAGGAGTTATTTAAATTAAACTTACAATTTATACGTGGTCCTAGAGGCAGAAAAATAGTAATTAAGATATAATTGACTGCGAAGTTGTAGCAGATGTGGCAAAATGCTCCAGAAAGATAATATTACGTCACTAAATAGGTTATGCTCAAGATTTCTTCCGCATTATACTGTCACTTACCATATTTTAGGTTAGGTTCATATAATAGTTCAGGTAGAAACGTAAAATAGTTGCTTCAAGTTTACTTTCTTGCCTTTATGTTAGGTATGAGGGAAGTTGGGTTAAGGTAGGTCATTATGCTATTAGGGAAAGTATCTAGAGTTCGTTGAAAATATTTTGTAAACAAAAAGACAGTAAACCTAATTCTTTATAACAGACAGTAGTAAATTATCTACTTTTAGTTATTTGCAAATTGTCAAACTTTCTGTTAAGGCTGTAAATTAAGATAAAATGAGTTTTATGGGCGGTAACAGCAACGGTTAAGGCTATGCGTACGATAACTTAACCGAGTTACTTTCAGCCGTCTTTAGATTTACTTGATATTAGGTTAGGTTAAATTATATTGTGTTTTTACAGTATGTTCCCCAATTAGAGAGAATCATAAACTTATAATGTACGGATATCTTCTTTCCTTTTCGGGTTATAAGTATTTCACAATTCCGACTCTTTTCTGCAAGTAACGGTGATCCGATTCTGTTGCAGCATTTGTCACACAATCGACTCACGTAGAGCATTGAGTCGTAACTGTGAAATGCCTATAATCCTAAAAGGAAAGAAGGTAGAGGTGCTCCGGTTGTGAAAAGGCTACATTTAGTACAGTTTTCACTTAAGTCACTTTATTACTAATTCCCATATTATTATATTTGTATTGACTGGTTGAAATGGCCTATTCGGCCGGCGCCGAAGAGTTACCCGAATAAAATTTAAAAAATAATAATAGAAAAGTGAATCGTAACTATAAACCATGTACCCGTTAATCTGTATTTCTTCCCCGATTGCCCAAAACAATGGATTTCTGTTAGTTTATCTAAACTAAAATTAATTAAGTCATTTGCTGAGTTCATGATTTAATTCGTTATGAATTGGATTCAAAAGAATTCTTGTGTTAGGAAGGTTCGTCAGTCGAGAGAGTATGTAAAGTCCATACTTAAGATTACGTGTATTGCCTAAACATACGTCAAAATTACGTTCAACACAAAACTATATTTGCGTTAATGGACTGACTGTGAGTATGCTTGTACCTTGCAATTATTGGAACGATCCAAATTGACCACAGTGAACGGGAATTATTTAGAATAGTTTCTCTATTTATATATCACTGACTTCAGGTTTTGTAAAATTAGGTTAGATTATGTTATAAATACTAGCTAAACTTATGCATATGTAAGAGAAACTCCCAACTGAACTGTTCGGTGCAAGCTATACTCAAACCGTGTACGATAGTGGGACCTGTGTTTCTTAGTGGCCGGTATAAAAAAGTCTGAAGACAATAAATAAAATTCAAATGTATTTATTTGTGGGATTGACACCATTACACGAACAGTGAACTACTAAGTAATTCAATCATCAGTAACTATATACTGCAATGTTTATTTCAGTAATAATACATGAACTACCGGTACATTACACGTATTAGCTAGAATGACACCAGACAAACGCAATACTTATATTTATAGGTTAGTTCTAGTATAAGGGGAAATTATTAGGTTTTTCTTTGGTATTGAACTTCTCTAACGATGTAGTAAGTTAATATCCGTAGGCAAAGAGAATAAATTAATTTTCTGTTATTTTATTGAACTTGTGTTACAAAATGGAACATAACATTTTATTAACCTTGTTTGTTTATCTATTCTCATTAAAAACAGACGTAAAATATTTATGTCTCTGGAAGGGCGAGCACTATAATTCTATAACTGAGTCGTCCACTTGCAAAACCTGTTATACGATTTAGCTACCCATGCAAGTGAACTGTTTTAACAGGGTTTCAACGTGTAGTCATTGTCATTTTGACAGGTTTTGTTAAGTGGACGTGACTCTCTCATTGCTATTTAAGCGATTTTAGAGGTTTTTGCTCATGGCTATCTCCAGATCTTTGTACAGGACGCTGAAACATTTCAAACTTCATTTTTCTAAAAAAAAAAATGTCGTTTAACAAGTTTTGCAAGTGGACGACTCAATTCTGCGATATGTTTTAGTTGGTGTATTTTATAAAGTCTTCCTTTCATGTAATGCATACGTGTTCAACCTCACAAGGGTGGTCCTCATGAGGGCGGACCTCACCCTCTGATCTTCAATCAGCGCTCACTCTCTCATCCTCACGTTCCAACTTTGCCCTCACCCTCAAGCGGTGAGTGAGGTCCGCCCTCATGAGGTTGAACACCTATGCTAGTGACACATCGTTACCGACTGAGCTACTGAGGCATGTACACAGCTTTACATTTACACGCATTAACATTTTATTTCTAAAAGCCCAATAAAACCGCCTGGGATTATGTGGGCTGGGTGTCTTCAAAAATGCCTGTTTTTTTCCCAAACCCCGCCAATAACACAAACCTTCTTATCTTTTGTACACTGACTCATGGCCAATAGTTACAGGGCAGGAAAATCCCTTTAAACTGAACACCTTAGTTTCAGAGATGTGCAAGGTATAGGGGATTAAAATTACCTGTAAAACTGTTGGGAAGTCAAAAATGTGCTATCTTCCACAAGATTGAAAAAGCTCGCGCATCTTACAAAGTGACTGAAGAGGTACTAGTAAAATAGTTTGCGGTTCGTACCAAGTTGGTTTCCATTGACTCTGCCATATGTTTGGACAATCTATTATTAAAGAATAGATTGTATCATACAGGTGTCAATCTAATAAATGTAAGTTCAGTACTTTTGTTGAAAATGCTCTTACACACTTGTATTTAGAATAGTTGACAACGTCGAAAATTATTAACAACCGATGACCTCAATTTTGACAAAGCAGTAAACATAGCAATTACTTATGGATCATCTTAAAAGGACGGTAAGTTATCCTCACATTTTCGTACTGTTCATTTGTGTCAACAAAGTGCACTATCTGAACAAGGGTAGTGGACAAGATATCTAGATCAACAGTAAGACATGAGTCAAGCTCGTTAAGAAGCAACTGACGTAAACGCAGGAGTTTTTTTTTTTTGTTTCCCATGGAAGAAACTTGTATCGGATGACTAACTAACTCTATAGCTTATGGAACTCGCAAGTTCATCGCCGCAGTAACAAAGGTGATTCTATTCTGGGCAACATCAAGCCAGTTTTCATCGCGAACATCTACTTCTCGAAGATCTCTTCAAATATTGTCCTCCCAACGACGTTTCGGTCTTCCCAATGGCCTCCTTCCATCCGGCCTTCCAAGCAGGATAGAATATAATCACAGTTTTTCCCCCATCCGAGCTACATGGCCTGCCCACCTTAGTCGTCTCGATTTCATTATTTTTACAACATCTGGTGAATCGTACAGTCCGTGGAGTTCTTCATTATGTAGTCTCCTCCATTCTCCAGTCATCTCGTCCCGTTCTTCTTTCTCAAAACCTTCTTTATAAACACACGTAATTTATGTTCATCTGCTAGGGTCGTACTCAAACTTTCGCAACCGTGATGTATTACCGGCAGAATAACCGTTCTGTATATTTTCAATTTTAACTTTCTTGATATTAATCGCGATATTAGAAGTTTCTGGACTGAATAGAAACATGAGTTCCCCGATATTAAACGACTATTTATTTCTTTCGTGACCTCATTTTTGGTTGTTACGTATGCTCCCAAGTATTTAAATTTGTTTACTTTCTCTATCACCTCATCTCTTATTCTTTTTTTTTATTTCCTTCATTCCCTGTGTTTCGGCTTGTTATCATGTATTTTGTTTTATCTATATTTACCTGTAGACCTATCTCATAGCACGCTTATACTAAGACATCGGTGTTGCTTTGTAGTGCATCTATATCGTCTCCTATTAAATCTACATCATCCGCGTATACGAACAGTTGATTCAAACCATTCAATGATAGTCCGTTTTTATCCCCTTCAATTTTCAAAGTCGCATGTTCTAACGTTTTTATCCCCTTCAATTTTCAAAGTCGCATGTTCTAACGCAAAGTTAAAAAGTAATGGTGACAAGGAATCATCTTGTTTCAAGCCATTGCGAATCTTGAAACTATCTGACATATTATTAAATATCAGTACTCTGCTTATGGAGCCGCTGAGACACATCTTCACTAGCTGAACCAATTTTTTCGGAATTCCAAATCGTATCAGGATACTGTATAACTTTTCCCTTTTGATAGAATCATATGCTTTCTTTAAATCAATGAATAGCTGGTGAACCGTCCCACTGCATTCCCATTTCTTCTAAATCCACATTGGTGATCTCCAATTATTTAATCTACGTATACACTTAGGCGTGTTAACAGAATATTACTTAATATCTTGTAACAGGTTGGAAGTAACGAGATTCCGCGGTAATTATTAATCCGATTTATCCCCTTTTTAGTAAATCGGAACTATTATTGATGTTTTGAATTCCTTTGGGAGCTCTTCTTTTCTCCATATAGAACTCATCAATTTATGTAGTTCCTTGATTAGTGCCGTTCCTCCCACTGGAATATTGTCTATTTCTGGCGATTTGAAATTTTTCACAGTTTCTTTACCGACACTTCGATCTCGATCTCGCTAGGTTCGGGAATCCAAGTCCTGCGGTATGGATTTCAAATTCCTGTTTGTTCCTAGTTGTGCACACTAAGAAGTTTGTCGAAATAACTTTTCCACACATCGACAATTTTAGTCGAATCCGCCTGAAGATCTCCACGTTCATTTCTAATCATTCCTAACCTTGGCTGGTAACCTTTTCTTAACGAGTTTTGTATCGAATGACAAAACACAATAATATTGAAATAGATCAGTATCATTGATAGGCCTACCAGAATCCGAACGATAAGGTAACGACATCATATTTTCATGGAGGAAAAGATAATTTCAATATATTATCATCTATGGTTATGGTTAAGCAGTTGCAACAGGCTGCATTAACTTTAGAGAAATAGCACGCGAAATGCAAGATTGAATACGACAGAAATACAGTACAGATTGATTAGGTATCTTTGTATGTTTAAATAAATTATTGATCAGGGAATCAAGTTTATTTGGTATTAAGATTTTTTACATTAGACAAAGATAATGCAAGAATCCTCTGCGAGACAGTGAAAATTTCATGATTGTAAATAGTACCACAATAATTAGAGACCAAATTACGAATAAATAAGATGAATTTTACATTCAGCAGTGAACTCTTCACAATATCTATTCAAATTCCGTGCGCCATTTTCCACTGAGACACAGCATTCTCGTTCCAATTAAGGGATTGACTAAATGAGCGGATTCTGAAAATCGCATTACTAAACATATGCAGTGACTGACTGAAAACCTCATTCTTTTTCCCGACTAGAACGGCTCGTTTCGAAGTGAACAAGATTTTGAGTTAGCAAGTTTTAAAGAAGATCAACTTCTTCACTTACACTGCAAAAATGTTTAAGTTAAGAAATTCAACACTATTAACATATAATGAAAAATCCATATGCTCCTTTTTATTTGATATACCTCAATGCTTCAGTTTATGGTATGTCTCCTTTCTGTTTATTTAATTCCTGAATAGGAACCTTTCATGCATGAGAACAGATGTAAAGTTACGTACCTACTCACAGTAAGACTCACTCAGGATTGCCAGTACGTTTATATTTGCGAAGAGCGTTATCTCTACGGCGCATTAATAGTATAGGATTTGAATTTACACAAGGAACTAGTTTTTCCTAATAATTTTATTGATTTCATTGGCGCATGTTTGTTGTATGTTATTAGGAGATTTGGAGAAAGAAAAATTGTCAAACAAAGAGCAAAAATTAGGTTTATCTTCAAAATAGGTGAAATAGTGTATCATAAAACTTATCCATCAATATTCGGCAGATTCCTTTCGAATTCATTACAATCGATAGAAGAGAGATTTCGATACTTAATTTCAACAGTTTCACAAGGACAGAGGTGAGACTGGTCAGCTTTACCCATCGAGGCCGTAACATTAGTTGAATGAATAATACTGATATCAAGAAATGGATATGAATCCCCAGTGATACTTGTTGGTCATCATTTAACATCTGCCGAATGAGTTAAACAGGTTTCTAAAAATGCTGCATATGATTTTTGTATAAGAGTTAGTATCTCCATCAAGATTAACCAATGAACCTGTTTCCCATGAGTTACAGAAGAAAGAAGATAAGTTTAGTCCAGTAGAGTAACGTGCAAATACTCTTTATTTAGTTAGTTAGGAATGTGTCATTATATACTTATAAGCAGATCCATCGATTTTTTTATTTTATACACAACGAACTAAAGTTTGTAATGTTCACAAAATATCACATTTAATTTTACAAAATACTTATCTTTCGAAAGCTTCCACATGTATCTGATTGATGTTAAGTTATACAAACCCACACGTTTTCACAAACTCGATTTGGCTAGAAGTCGACATCTACCTAAAGATATAACCCAACAGTAGCAAATCTAACCTAGCCCCTACACTAATGAATATCCGTATCACCCTTAACATATATCCCTATATCGTTGTAAATCTTCCCAGTCACGTAGAACCTCTATTCCTTGAAAAATTGCTTCGCGGACTCCTGAAAATGTACGGTTAGGGCAAATATACGTAACGACAAAAATGGTAACATAAATAAAATGAACTGCTCACTGTCTTTTGAATTTGAATTTAATTATGACCTTTAAGCCACTTTGGCTCAGGTTCTGTTCACTTTGTGAGTATAAAAATCACAAACCAAATACAAGAAAATTCAAAGAAAAAAATATAAGTTTAATAAAACGATAAGTATTCACTACAGCCTGAACCTTGCTATGATTTGATCAATCCAAACTGATTCAGAATAGGCTCATTGTTTATCAAGGATTTATACACACTTATTTCAGGTTAAGTAAGTTCCTAGTAGTAAAATTAATTTATTGCCTTTTTTAAGAAAGAAAGCTCGAATTGAACTACAAGAAACATACTATCTACAAGATAATGAAAATAAAGATTTCTAGTGATAAATTTAATCTAAATACTCTTCACCCTACAATAAATATAATCTAAAAAGTAGAATACCATTTTACATGAATACCTGTAGAAAGGTTGCCACCACGGTGTAAAAAAAAAAAAAAAAAAAAAAAATAAAAAAAAAAAAAAAAAAAACCAGCCCACCTGGACCCAGTTTATTTTCTTGAAACAGCAAAGATAAATTTAGGAGCAAAGAAGGTTCTATTTGACTTCTCCTTTGAAACGTCTGTCGGGCTTTTAAATTTGCCTCAGAAGGATGAACGATTTGTGAAATTGGTGTCACGTAAAGTCTGCGGAGTTTGTTCCAGAGATGGATACATCAGAAGCTCTCTACTGTCAAGACTAGCAATGCCTAAGTTCTCTCATAAATCAGAACTTAAAGCACTAAATTGAAAGAGTGAGAACAGAATGTCTTAACTAGTAAATAGCTGTAAACAACTGCTTTTGAGATCTGGAAAACATCTTATGTGGCTGGTTGGTTTTGAAGAGTGTGGATGAGTGGAACTCAAAGAACATCAGAGTAGATAATTGTTCGAATTTCAGTTTGTAATTTACACATGGAGACATGTAAACTTTCTTTTTGAAAAACTGCATACCAGCAATTGTTACGCTCGACAAGTCATGAGAATTCACATTTTATTGGTAAAAAGTGAATTTTTGGTAGCAAAGTGCAACCGATAAACAATGACATAAAAATTCCGTTGATACGTTTTTAGTTGATTTCGTCCTTGTAATTTACATTCAAATATACAGCACTTCGATCAAAGAATGTTCAATAATTTTTAAAAAAAAAACGATAAAAAACAAATTTGGAATATTTTCATAAAACTTTGATGCGCGATCTGAAGATATTATCCGATTTAAATTTTCTTTTTGTATTTTCCTTCTCAGCACCATGGGCAACTTTTCCGCATTATAGCGTTCCGAAAAAGAAAAATTGGATTTCTCGGAACCTCACTAATACATATATCCGTCAACATGCCAGAATCCTGCCCCATAGCTCACAGATGGCCACCACAATTCAGCGAGGTGACGGGTGAATTACTCTCAGATGGGTGTACTTGGTTTTGCACGTTGGCCACTCGACCTGTAAATTGTACATCACCAGGAGAATTACATGCCATTTCTTCGTGCATGATTTGAAGTAATTTTGTTTATCTCGCCGCTGAACTGTGAAATATCGTCTCTCCACTAACACTGACACGATGCCATGACACACACCACATTCTGATGGATTACTGTAATCGGAAAATAAACTTCGATCACAAAGACGACGATTCTTCAGTTGCAATTATACGGTAGAACTCTGCGTATCTTCATGTCACTATTAACAAATGCTTGTTAGTGGAGGGGTAGGGGGTTACAACAATCGAGTGAATCATAACGATTTTCAATGCCAATTACAGGCTAGAAGGATAAAGAGTGTTACACATCATTCCAATGACAAATGAATTTACAATCAGAAGATGCATACTGAGTGATAACCAACGGTAACTACACGGCAAAGGTGTTCATTTTCGGCACACCTTACTCACCCTCAAGATTCAGTTTCGTTCCTACCCTCACGTCTTCGATCAGCCCTCAGCCCTCGTGCAATGAAGGTGAGATCCGCCCTCGTGATGTAGAACACTTTTGAATTTAACAGTAGGCGTAAAATGTTAATTTCTTGAGGAAGACGAGCACTATAATTGTGCGATATGTTATAGTTGGTGTATTTTAAGCTCTTCATTTCCCTTTCATTTAATGCATTGGTGTTCACAACCTCTCTGGGGTAGCCATCACCCTCAAGTTCAAATTTTGCTGTCACCCTCGTGAGGTTGAACACCTATGCTACAGGGTAGGTCACCTGTTGCGAGAATACCTATTTTCCTTTGACTGAGTGGCCGGATACTGGAACTTATAAGACACTCACTGGTAACATATCGCTAAAAGCTGGTGTTTCTGCAAAATTTACAGAAGATATTTGTGTAACATGGAAAGATACGTGAGGATAAAAAGCAAGTGAAGGGGCGAAAATAAAAGAGTTCGTTAGAGAGAAAACTATGAACTTGGAACCACATTCTTGCGGTGTAGGGAGAAGTGCGCGAGAAAGCGACGTAAGAAATTCAAAATGTTCACGGGAAATTGTGTCGGCAACACGACATAACAGGTATTTGTGGTGGCTGCAATGTTTTTACGCCTTCTTTTGCGCGCGAATTATACGAAAACGAAGGAGGATTGTTAACATTTTACGCAAGACACCGGCTATTAAAAATGAAATCAAACTGTTGTAACGAAAGCTGCAGAATTGGATAACCCGGATAATTAATGAAGGTAAGCAAGAGTACATTAAAAATACTATTAAATATTAAATGTATGTTTAATTCGAGTTTAAAAAAAAACACCAAACCAGACTTTTTTAACCTAATCTATGGTCACTAATTTTAAAAATTTCCTTTGCGCAAGAGTGGGATACTATATGTATGTATGTAAAGCATTGGTAAGGGTGGCTATTAAGTACATCCCTTAATCCCCCATCACTACGAGCCTGTATATCTATATCGTATTTCCTTAGCCGCTAGTGAAAAACGACGGACATTTTGCAGGAATTACTTTCGCGTTCAAGAATAAAGTGAATTTCAATGTCTAAATGAAGGTGAATGGGAGTAACAGATGAAAAATCTCTCGCGTACGGAATAATAGAATACACATGAGAAATTTAATAAAATCGGACAGAAATAAAAACTCAAAGCATCAGAATTAGAAACACAAGAAAAAGAGTATATATCGATACCTCCGGCCCGGGTTAAGTTTACTATCGCCGGACCAATTTTAACAAATTTACAGGATGAATTGAGGCAATTTACTTCGGTTTGTGATGAAATGCGGGTATAATGTAGGTAACTGTGGAAATAAATAATAATCTTGTTGTAGTTACTTTTGTAGATGTTTTAAGACGTACTGCATGTGGTCGCGGAAGAAACTATTTGGCGTAGAGTTACAGTTGTTGTCATGTGGATGCGGGCAGTGTTTTTCGCTGTTTTTATCTGTCGCTGTGCAAAAAACAAAACACCGAACTTGAAGTGAAACAAACGGGCTTGGGTACCGGCAGTATGTAAAGTGTGAAATGTCTGTGTTTTTAGTGTATAGTCGAAGTGTATTCAACGGTGTTAATAATTCACTTAAACTGCCTAACGTACAGTAGAAATAAATAACAAAATAGTAACAATTTGTACTATTTTTTTTTATTTTGCTCTGGTCCGGCGATAGTAAACAAAGGCCTTGAACCTATGAGCACCGGAACTAACCTAAACATTTGGATTGGCGAAAACAGTGAAAAAATCAAGTTATATTTGGTAAAGCCGTCTCCTAAAGCCGAAAAAAATGTCATTATCATTTCGTTAAATACGCACAGGGGTTGATCAGCAAATACACCGCGGCACTTGGTATTATGAATGACACTGCCACAGAAACATCAACAGCATCTCTAAAGATAAGTTAAAATGAGGTTCGACATTTCCTTTTCATTATACGTAATATTTATGGCGTTTAAAACGCACTCCATGTGCTTGTCCCCCAAACCAAAAGAAGCTAAATAATCGCTAGTACCTCTCGTTCTCTGTCGCAATTTATACTTTCATGAATCAAAATTTTCTGTAGGCCAAGTAAAGTGAACCCGTTGTAAATTACACAGTATTTCCTGGAGGTCAACACTACGTAGCGTACATAGCACTAAAAACCTCTACGCCACTGAAAAACTGCGACCTGAATCCCTTACTTTCTAACATCGTGAACGTTTTACGGCCGTGTATCAGCAATGTTAAAGAAAACAAAATATTTACTTGTGAAAATCTTACACGTGTACGTCCGGCGGAAATTAAATACTAAGTCTGGCACGTATTACAAAATATCAATAATATTGATGTAACTTGATACAGTGAAGAAGCAATAGCAACTTACCCCAATGGGAATTATTATTATTTTTTAAGGTGTCCAGAAGTACTTTATCTTAAAAAATATTAAACAAATAAACTTTTTTTCAAATACCTTCACTAAACTTTAACAACAAGCAATAACAGATTGAAAATATGAACACATTTTTGTGCCCACAACTGTCCTTTCTTTGTCGGAGCAGAGCACATCCACAGTATTCGCGATTTAGCATTTCGGAATTGAGACATTACTATTTATCCTCAAATAATGACGTTTCGATTTAAGAACTGCATCTAGGAAAAGAAAAATACTTTATTGCGAATCTCATTGCAATATAATTACAATAACACTAAAATTTATTTTAGATACCCACTATAATTATTTTCTATTGCATTAATCAAGGCATTAGTTGCCTGTCCTTCAAACTATTGAATTTTGAAATTTCAAAGGCCAAGTCTGTAGACTATAGTATACTCACTATGGATGAAGGTCTCAATGTTACCAGAGCTAAAGATCTTTTAAAAACATATAATAATATGTGAAAAACCTGAGTTACTAAGGCTGATTTTCATGAGCCCGTGCGTTCCTTGCGATTAAGTTGAGTAGCCAATTGAAACAAATGGTTTATTACGTGTTCTACGTGTAATAAGTGCTTTAATTGTCTATGCACCCAAATCGTAAGCATAGAAAGTAACGCAAGCTTCCAAGAAAAGCAGTCCTCAGCCAAATAAGCACGAAATCACCCACAATTACCCCTCTCCAATTGTTTTACCAAGGTTCACTCCCACGTGTACGGAAAAAGATCATATTTGAATGGCACAGTCACCTCAAAATAAATTGACAAATTCAATAACTAATTTTCAAAAATATTGTAACAAAACAAGTATATTACCTTCCCTGATAGCACCCAAGTTTACACCAAGTTTGTATTAGCCTTGTTTTTTCTTGTAGTGATAAACTGACCGCATTAAGCTTGTTTAAATGTTGTAGCAAATTTGGAATCACAAACTTTGCTGCAAATTTGTAATTACCAACTTTACGCATCAAAGTTAGCTGTAAGTTTTGCATTACAAACTTTGCATATAAAAGTATCCTGCAAGTTTTTCTAAAGTTTAATCTGTCACATATTGTAAACAGTTAATGTAGAAATGAATTATTTTCATTAGATGGGAGGTATCTCTCTCTCTCTCTCTCTCTCACACACACACACACACACACACACCTTTATTGAACACGCTACGTGAAGAATAAATTACAGTCTATGGCATATTGTTTTTTGGTCTTTGTATTGTGTACAATGAAAGCAAAGAATAATCATCTACATTGAATCGTGACGATTCATTAGAGAAAAATTATACTGTGAAAAACCTTAATAGTTTTGACTCGTGGAGATGGACATAAAGAACACGGACAATCTATAAATAGTAGCTGGTAGCTGGTAACTGGTCTGTAAAGGGTATATAATCTTTGGCTGGTACTATAGTGTAGTGGCTTAGGTCTCGGAAAGCTACTGCGGGAACTCGGGTTCTATTCCTCCCGAGGTGATGTTTATTTTTAAAATACTGTACAGAACCTTTTTAATCTTTTTGTACATACAATACAGTGTACGCATTTTCAAATTGTATTTTAAAAAAACACTAACCATTGGCTGGTTAGATTTTTGGAATCCCAGCGTTCCAGTTAGCAACTCAACAGGAAAACCCAAAAAGGAGAAACCAAAGCTAGTCGAAACTTGGTTTAAACTAGCGTACTATCTGGGAAATTGGCAGGCAGTTTATTTGAGAAATGTCATCGACTCGAACAGTATGTTACACAGCATTACGATACTCTTGAGGTGAATCACTTCTGACAAATCACGAATCAACCTTCTTCATAGCTCTACTCTAACACAAGATCAATAAGCTTTCCCAATTTGGAATTAAAGTTTACGTATATATGACTTTATGCCATAAATCGTTTTTGTAACATAAAAAACTAGTAAAATGTACTTGGTTCAGCAGCAGAACTCCTGGAGTAAGAGTAGAGTGTCGGACAACGAACAATATGAAGGTCGAAAGTTGGAATCATTGCACTGCAGACTGAAATCATTTCTCGCTAGAGGCTCAATGTTGTCTACGTTTTTAAAAAGAATGTATCAAGTTTGTCCTAAAAGATTTGTAGCAAGTTTGGCGTGTAAAGTTTGTTGCAAATTTCGCAGTCATCAAGTATTAATTTACTGCAAGGTGTAGCAAGTTTGCAGTTCTGTATTGTCAAACTTGCAATGCCAATATTGCTGCAAGTTTATTGTGCTATCTACGCTGGTAACACAATGTGAATGCTGTAATAATACTTTCCCCCTGAGCTGCACTCTGTGACCTTGCGATATGATAGTACAGATCAGCGGAGGAGGATAAGTTGCCGGCAATCATTGTTGGTTGTGATACATGGAAGGTGGGAAAAGTAGAAGGGACAAAGGCGCAACGGGTAAACACAAGAAAGAAAAATCCAAATAAAAAAAAATCTCTAAGTGTGAAAAGTGATTAAGACGTCCTTAGTCAAACCCCCATGCCACCTGACAGGTTCGTTCTCACACCTCCTGCCAGACATGCATGTAGACCAGCCCAGGCTTTCTTAATCCCTTCCCTGGCACTTTCGCAACAATAACTAACCAAAAATAAATCAGAATGAATTCACCTCATATCTGAACTAACCTAGGATTTAATAAATTGGGGTGATGTCCAACGTAAACAACTAAATAGGAAAACAATTATTTATTAACAATAAAAGCGCATTGGAAGTTATACTACAGCTTATTCTTACTGGAATTCTCTTTATAAAATTTTATATCGAACCCAAAATTATCTCTCACACGCACAGTCATTATTTTCCCGATAAAAGAATACAACAATCGACCGTAGTATTAATTTAGCAAGATTTCCAAAATGAAAATTGACAAAGATTTCTTCACTTACTAACAAGGTATTTGATTACTTGTATTAATTTAGGAAACGAGGAGCTTCGAATATCGAATAAAATTAAATTTCACTAACCTACAAGAAAATGAAGCTTCATGCGCATGTGTATAGGTTTCTTCCTGATACATCAATTTCCTGTTACTCTCCTTCCAACAATTCTATTATTATCATTCATCTTTTCCTTTCACTCATCTCCATTAACCTACAGTCAGAACAGCTTGACGTTAAGCTAGAACAAGGCATTCATCCATTCATTCATGATTACTGAATGAGAAAAGTGTTTCTGCAGTAGCGATTATGCTATCTTAACTAGTGTTGACACAGGTTCACTGTTTGACCCCTCGGTAAGGTCGTCAGAAATAAGGTTTATCTTCAGACCTACCAAACAAACGATGGAATAGTACCAGTAAAGAAGGCTCAGGACGATACCTTCCCGGATCTACTTTGCCTCTCCAGGGCAGATCTTTAGTCATTGGTGCTCTAACTCTTTGCTGGATAAATGCTTATTACATAGTTGTATTTTCTTAAACAAGTACTTAAAAAAAAACACCTCGGTTTCTTTAGCCAACCCTGGTGTAAACGTCGCCTGATTCTGTGACATGTGCATGGAAGACTGGTTTACAACGGCAATAGTCACTAAAAGACGCAGATCTATCCCGATTACCACTTGGGTCACGTGCCTCTGTAATTTTTCGATATTAACCCTCTGGTGTACGGAGTTTTCGATAATATTGATGTTGACAGTTGTGATGAGCTTGATGCAGAATTTTCATCCTCCTTTAAGATTTCTGCTGCTTCACTATAGTAACGTTGCTTAGTGAGATGTTTTTCTGGAGTTCCTTTCTTTCTTTTTTAAGCCTTTTTCTTGATATTTGTTTCCTTTCCAATGACTTCATGATTTTCCCCGTCGCTTTTTATATCAACGCTGCCAATTATCATATTTTGCTTAGTGTTTTCGAGAGGAATTTTCGTTCACGTAAAGGTACTGTTATTTTGCTGTGGCACACAGAAAAGTCGTTACATTTACAAGGACATACACCAAAAAGCTTTAAATATTCAATTTTTCTCAAGGTACTTTTTATTGTAAGCAGATTTCATGTTTTCTTTTCTTTAGAGTCATATATTTTATTATTGTAACCTCTTATGTTTTGAATTATCCGCTCATCCTATATTGTTGGTAGAGATGCTAACAAAAAATTCATAAGCTGCTCCAAATATTTCAGTGTGGTTTGGGACATTTTGCAAATATTAACAGAAACACGAAAAACAACCAAGTTTGACTCTACCGCTTATCTAAGCGATTACTGAGGCGAACTGAACGCACCTGTTGCCAAATGAAAAATAACGCAATCTTTTCTGACTCCCATCTGACCGTTAAAAAGATGAGATTTGTTTAGCGTTCATTTCTAAACTACAAAGCTTAAGACTAGAAAGAATTATTTTATAAAGTTGCTGATATTGTTGTATTAGTTTCAAGGAAGTTGAGGTCAGATATAACTTAAATATTTTAATTTAGATAAATGAAATGGTAAACTTATTATTAAGCTTCGATAGCAGTAGTCAGGTAATGCTGAATTACTTATCAAGTTTTCGGTGAAAATAGTGCACACTTTGGATATTTTCTTTTAAAAATCATGAAATTTGATCCTCATCTAGGAACCTGAAGATACAGCTGCACGTAACTGAGATTTCCTGTGGTTTATATTGACCTAAAAAGACATGCATCCCAAGCCCAGGCAATTTTCAATTTCTGCTTAAAATATATTTGCTCCACTCTACTACCCACGCATCATGACGCACGCATATCTCTGGAAAATGAAACTTTCTCGACGGATAGACTTGCCAATGTCTGATATTTTTCTGGATTTTTTAAAAACAAAATAGCATTGAAACGGTTTTATTACCTGGTTGTTGTTGACTAAGCACACCCCGTTCATTCTTTTGTCATAACTGAGCGCCTTTTCGACATGCTTGTCACAAAAAATTGAAAGAGGCTGTGCATACCAATTATTTATTCATAATCTTCCAATATTTTGGTGCCGCTTCCTCTTGTGCCCAGGAACACAAGCCATACTCGCGACCTTGTGAGTACGGTCCTACACATGGATCGGGTTAAATTCAATTCAATTCAATTTATTCAGCTTGTGCATTAGCTTACGAATAGTAAGCATTACAGTTTTCAGATAACAGAAAATTTCAAATTATCACTTAAATATTCAGCACTGTGTAATAAGGCTTTTATACAAAGAAATTGGACAAGCTACGCTTTTTTTTAAAAGAAGATGAATTTTGCTGTGTAACATATACATTTTTTTGTTGCCTAGTATTATATAAAAGAATATTATTACAACGAATTAATAGTTCTTCATTTTTTTACATATAAAATAGACCTGTACATATATAGGCATGGTAAAGTCAGCAGTTTTTGATACCTAAACGTATCTTTACAGGATGTACCTCTAAGTAAATCAAATATTAATCTAATTGCTCTCTTTTGTAGACGGAATAGCGTTATAACCTTGATTGAAGAACCCCCAAAAATCACTGCATAGTTTATTGATGAGTAGAATTTTGCAAAGTGCAACGATAAAAGTGACTGGTGTGAAACAGTATTACATAATCTATAGAGCGCAAAGCATATTGGACTTAGTTTACTAGCATAATTTGTTTATATCTTCATCCCATTGGAAATTATCTTGAATTAATGTGGTGATATACTCTTAAATATTTACAGCCCATAAAATTCATTTTATCTTTTTTACTCCTAAACATTTGACCGAGGATGAGATTTCAATAGTTCTTGAATCAAGAATAGCTAAGGGAGAGAGGCTTTGTTTTTTTAAGATGAAAATTAAGAATAGTTGTTTTTTCATTATTTAACTTCAGTTCGTTTGCTGAAAACCATGTGACAAAATTGACAAAAGTAGATTTCAAATTTTCGTTTAATTACTTCATAGAGTTACCTGACACAAGTATATTTACATCATCAGCATATAGTACACCGAAACTAGGTTGTATACATTGCAATAGATCATTGATGTATAGCATAAAGAGTAAAAGTCCCAATATGGAACCTTGGGGAACACCTTTACTAACTTTTTTGACAGTGGAAAACGATGTACATAAGTTGTTTTAAATACGTTTTTTTCATTTGTACTGCTTGCATTCCATTAGTAAGATATGATTTAAACAATTAGTAAGAAATGCCTCTAATTCCATAACGATACAATTTTGAAAGTAATATTTGATGACCAACAGTGTCAAAAACCTTCGAGAGGTCAGAAAACAACCCAACGACATAATATCATTTATTTAATCTAGCCATACTATTCGTAAGAAAATCAAAAAGGGCAATATCCGTTGATTTATTTTTCTGAAAACCATGCTGAAAACCTTACTATCTGTTGTTTATTTATTTCAACAATGAAACATTTTAATAAATTTAAAGCAATGTTTAATATTATTAGGGTTATGTTTTAAGTTTCAGCAATCTTGAAAGTAAATTTAGCACGAGGGAAATTTTGACAAAAATCGGAACAATTTTATGCATTTTGAGGGAAATTGTTCCTGACCTTACAACGCTGTCGGCAACAGAGATGGGCATAACGGTTATTTTGCATAACTGTTATAAAGTAACTGTTAATTTATAATAACAGTAAACAATAACAGTTTATAATATCTTATTAGACCCTATCTAATATCTTATTAGAACAAATAAATCTGCTCTATGATTAGAACTGGGATTTATTGATCCGCAGCTGTCAATAATAAGAATAAAAGCACCATTTTAGGTTTAATACCCTGTTTCGGTTTCGGCTAATGGCCGACAGAATTCAGCTTTGAATTTCCTGTACCCTTAAACAAATATAGAAAGTTATACACGTGCGTAAGGTGACCAAGAGTCGCTGTATAGAAAATAAAAAGGAACTACAGTAGTTCATATTATAACTGCCAGAAACTTACTTTATGAATTATCGGAGAATGCACTAACTGGAGAGGAACATTATAACATCAAAATAATTTTAATCAGGGACGTATGAAGTGATAGGTCCGGACTCACGCAATACAGTTTTATGTTGAATTAGTATAATTTTAGGCGTTTTAATATTTCATATAAATTTCATACCGGAGGCCCGTGCACCTCTCCCAAAACCAATTTCTCTTGTATATAGGCCTACGTGCCTGACTTAAATGTAAATTACACTTGGTATGGCTTTTATAGATATAATTACTTATTCTTTCCCCGAATAATTAGTACAAATATAATTGAAATTAATAGTAACTTCAGTTTCCTTCTGCTTAAATGAGAATAATTTTACCGTAGGTCTATAAATGAGCAGGATAATAGAAAAATATGAATTATGTAATAATTACTTCGGAAAACAATTTTTACCTTCTTGCTTCTTAAACACAGACGCACAAAATATTGTACTTACATTAGTATATGGTATAATAAAATATTAGCAAACTATTTAGAATAATATATATTCTTCCGTAAATACAGACATGCAAAATAGTGTTAGCATATCCTATCTATCTATCTCAAGAAAAAGTGTCAACTCAAAAAAGATAATTTTATAGGAGGAGGAAAAGATGTGACGTGTTACTTGAGATGCTACGTATAAAATCCGTTAAACACTTATGGTGTCCACCGGCCACAGATGTCGATAGACTTGTGTTGTTTTGTTTTTTGTTCATATAAGCAGAATTTTTTCTAATGTTTTTGAGCAAATAAAAATGCGAAAATTGAAAAAAAAAGAAAATAATTGTACAATTTTTTCCTTCCGAACGTGCGAATAATCTACAACACTTTATAAGGGGTGGCTCAAGTATTACGTAAACATTTATTTAGAGGGAGGGGGTTCAAGCTTTCTTTTTTAAATCTTATAATGGGTGAGAAATGATCAGATACTTACATTTCGATCAACGAGTTAAAGATATTTTACTAATCTTACTCAAACATAAGGCTTATTTTTGCTTACAAGGGGGAAGGGTTCTAAATGGCTAAACATGTGCTTACGTAATACTTGAATGTCCCTTAAGAGATAGTCTAACAAAATTATTTAGACTAAATAATATATTGTAAATAAAGGGTGTATCTTAATATATGAACCTAACATCACAGACGAAATTAACTGACACCAAAACAATACAAAAGTTCGTTTAAAGAAATATGAATAGTTTCGGAAATACAGACACTCCAAGTCACGGCTCCATCGTCACAAATGTTGTCATATCTCAACATTTGTCGGCTTAGCAAATCACAATTGAAGTAGTACCCGATACATCAATTCGAGTAATGTTTATGATTGAGAGAGTGTCGCAAGGAAAGGATTCTCTATGTATGAATTTCATTGTTAAGAAATTAATATGGTTTAATAGGGCAATATAGAAATTCCCACCAAGCAGCATGCATAAGCTTTGGTAAAATAATTAGGTGTACTGGGTACTAGTTCAATTGTGGTTTGCTAATACGGCTCGGCTTGCATTCCTGGAGATATCATTTGTGATTATGCTGTTGCACGCCTGTAGCTCCGAAACAACTATCTCGTTTCAAAATTCCTAGAAAATAACTTTTCTTGTTTGGAGGTCCCTACATAGTGGTACATTTTATATTTCTAGCTTTCTTATTTTCCAACACACACACTCTCTTTCTGTATAGATAGATAGATTGGACCACTCCAGTGGCCTAGTCATTAGCATGTTTGACTACGTATTGAGAGGTACCGGGTGCGGGATTTTATATTACAGAATACATGTGAAGCGGAATGTCAAATTCGCATTATAATTGGTTATTTAGCGTGTATGGTGCTCCGAAAATTTTACGCGCTTAAGCAGTTTCTTTCGTACTTTTTACAGAATATCTTTAAAGGGTTTCCTAATCGTTAACACAAAGCGTTGTAATTTGCTAAAAATATTTAAAATTATGTTAATCTTACCTCCACTTTGGTTTGTGTAGTTAATTAAATAATAGCAAATTATTTGATAGAATTAAAACTTAATGAAAATTGGTGCAAACCTAAATAGAAAACAAATATGTCATGGTCCTGTTATCGAGTGAGTTTAATAGAAACAATAAAAAAGGTAACCTAAACCAATGGTCATTGGTTTTGGTTACCTTTTTTATGCACCCCCTGTATATGCTGTTACCATAATATAGTTTTAAAATATTTAGGACTATTTTTAATGAATATCTTTGTATTTTATATGTTTTACGCACAAAAGTTTGATATATTCTGAGCATATTCTCGGAGAATAATATTATTTGGTTTTTATATTATTTCTACCTGAATCTGATAGTAAGAAAATGAAGTATAAGATTTCCTACAATGAATTTATTTTCATTCATGCCATATCTAATGAAGATGTTATACGTATATCTGTTATGCTGTCTTTGGTTTATGCAATTCATCATTTTCATATTATAATGCAAAGCATGCATAAGAACTAGTTGCCATCTGTTAATTTCTATAGAAGGTGAGTACGATTTTCGCAGATAAATCGCCGTTATGTATATTGTTGTCTTAAAGTATAAGGAAAGCTAGAAAGGTATGTAAGCTCGAAAGGTTTTTCACCCACCACCTTCGAACATCGATGTGTCACCTAAGACGTACCTGGAAGATCAAAAATAGTCCCCATTAGCATCGACGACCTTCTGCCAACGTTCTGGAAGGCCATGGATTCTATCGCGGTAGACCTTGGTGCGAAGTCAAGCGAAGAAGATATCAAGTGCATTTTGCACCTCTACTAGGGATTTGAGCTGGCGTCCTCTAAGGTGATTGTCCAAGGAATGGAACAGGTGAAAATCGGACGGTGCAATGTTCGGGCAGTACGGCGGATGCAATAGTGTTTCCCATCGAAGGCGTAGAATGGTGTCCCGGATCATCCTAGCCACGTGGGGCTTAGCGTTACCCTGTAACAGGATGACCCCTTTGTGATTCAGAAGTGCTGGCTCCAGAGTTTTGAGTTTTTCTTGAACACGGCTCAACTGCTGACAGTACACAGTTGCATTGATGCTCTGACCAGCTGGTAGCAGTTCCCGATGCACGATGCCGCGAGCAGTCCACCAAACACACAGGAGGACCTTCTTCTGGTGCAGTGCTGGTTTCGGCTGTTTTGGAACCGGTTCATGGGATGCAAACCAATGATGACGGCGCCGTGGAGCTTCGTACAGGACCCACTTCTCATCACATGTCAACACCCTGTCCAGAAATTGCTCTTTCCTCAGACGAAACAGCAAAAAACACAAGTGTCTGCTCGCGTTGCCTTCTGGCCCGGAGTCAAATTATGTGGGACCCATCGACCCAACTTGTAGTGCTTCCCAAGTTGATGGAGGTGCTGCCGAATGGTTTCTCCACTCACACTGAATTGTAGTCCCAGTTCCTCACATGTCTGGCCACTGTTCGTCTCAATTGCTGCCTGAAGATCTTCATTTGGTACCTGTGTTGGTCTTCCTGCACGTGGTGCGTCTTCGAGTGTTTCGTCACCATCCTTAAACTTGGTAAACCACCGCTGCACTGTCCGCGTAGTCACGATACCCTCACCAAAGGCCTGGCATATCTTCCGCCCCACTGCAGCTGCGTTTGACCCCAGTTTGAACTCGTACAGCATACCAGCATTTATGACGCTCTGTGGAGGTCCCATGTTCACTCTGTCCTTCCGCACGTTCACGGTGTAACTGAACTCCCACAGCCAGGTAGTATGTTGGCTATACCCACACCTACAACTAACCTTCGCCTGATCTCCATTCGCATTCAACTCACGGTGGGAGGGCCAATTGAACACATACTTCCAGAAAAAGCGACAAAACTTTCTTGGTTTCCTTTATATTTAGTTTTATTTATTTCCAGTGCACTGTTTAATAATTTCTGCAACATACTTGAAGACATTTGTCTGTTGCTCTGTAATTCTGCTGTCTTGTCAGAAATGACTGTCATTGTTACTTTGCTAATGAGAGGGTCGCTAACTTTATATATAGATCTCTACCATGGTAAATAAACATTACAATACAGAGCGAAGCACCGTAAACTTCCCCGAACCAATCATAAGTCAAAAAATATTACTTCGTTCACAAGTACACTGTAAAATAAAAACACGTGTCCCGGGTTTGAATCCTGGCACTGCCAAGATTTTTTCCAAGGCGTGTGGGTATGGAAGAATGCCCACCCAGCATCGTGATGCAATTGGGGAGCTGCTATGAATAAAATATAGTGCCAATCATAATGAGAGCTTAGGTCAGCTTCTGAACAGTTGTAGTCCAATCTCCTCCCTCCGGGGAGAGGCCGTCAAAACTAGTAGAGGATTGAATATGGCTGTGATCTATTATATATCTATCTATATCTATATCTATATCTATATATATATATATATATATATATATATATATATATATATATATATATATATATAGATTGATTGATTGATAGATAATATGTGCAGGATTCCGTTTCTTAGCGATTTTGCATTCTGAGCAGTCTCAGACTGGCCAGGGCCGGAGGGCCGGAATCCCGGCCGAGGCCCCACCCTCAACTTTGTTTTTTTATATAATTTTTTCATCCTTATGTAAGCATCTACAACATTTAACAAAAAGAAACACGAAATTCGATCCTACATCAGATGCAAGTCACGGAGTATTCCCACAGACATCAGAAAGATAACTGTAGAGCTTACTACGTCCAGAAGGCCCCCAATACCTTACGGGCTCCTTGCCGAAGGTTATTGCGATGTACAATAGAAATAGCATTTAGAAAACAATGATGATCATCCGTCATTTTTCGTTCAATTATGATGATCATTATAGCCTGAATTTACAATAGAGCAAACAGAATGGGGCCCCTTTTCTACATTACAGAAATTGAATTTATGATATCAGTAGGGCTAGGATAATTACACATTTTGCATACTGCATATATAAATATATATTTAAGGATTTTAACGTAAAATAAATATGTCATATGCAGGTGTATTATGTCCGAAAACAAATTGATGAGAATATTTCTGTACGCATACCAACACCGACAATATAATGTATTACTTTTCTTCTTATTTATCTATTCTTGGCCTTTTTTCTTCGATTTTATCTGGATTTTATGAAATGTAGTAACATTGTCACCCCAACTAAGCAACACGTGCAAGTTTCTTATCGCGTGTAGGTCTATTTGCCCCCTTCCCTCCAGTCTACCTTACGTGGGTGCAAAAAGCGACAACCACTTTGTAATTTTCAATCAGACACTTATCAGAAGAACAATGGTGAGTTAACAATTACTGATTGCTTGCTGCCAGCGTTGTGAAGTGTTGTGAACGTGAAGTGTTTGTCATGAAGCGGTCGTATAAGAGTGGTTCCCAGAAAAGACGGAACGCTGAAAAGAAAAAAAATGAAGTTGTGTGCCTCGGATTCGAAGCAAATGACGGGATGTATACGATTCCTAGCGTGGGGCTCCTAAACTGCTCTTCCAGCCGGGACCCTGGGGGGCCCAGTCCGACACTGATTCTGAGTATAACAAAAAAATCTTATTTTCTATACCCTAACTGCTTCCGAGAATAGTGTAAAATGTTTGAAATGCAAGAAGGAGCAAAAGGACAGTTATACGCTTTTAAAGTCGTCTGCTACTGAAAATTGTGGGGGTCGCCATATTTTCTTTAAACAACCGGTTGCCTAGAAAACCTGCCATTAATTCTCTATAGGATTTTAAGAGAGGTTTAAAAAGTAGGCTTGTGCTCTGTAATTAGACACAGCTTAACTGATATTTGCTATTATTTACTTACTTCAAAGTTCAGTTGCTAATAAAAGTATAAAATATTTACGGATCTAATGAAATATTAAAGGCATTTTAAAATTACCTTTATTTGTAGAAAAGATGTATTTGCTCTATCATCTTCCTTAATTAAGATTGGTGATAACCAGAGGCTAACTCAATCATACCGACAGTTGTGCTTTTCCTAGTCTATCTACAGTTTTTCAAATTTCGAAAATAAATTACAAGATGAAATTTTTTTTTGCCTGAAGCATCAATCTTAGGAATTTTTAAAAGGATTAATTGAAAGAAGTATGATTTCGTTCTCCAACGTTTACTCAACTTGCGTATCTACATTTTCACTGGAAAGGTCGGATAACCTGTAATTCTTCCGATTAATTAAAGTATTATGATATTTAGATTTCAATGGTATGGTATGTTTAATAGCAGAAGTTGCTACAAGGTTTATGACCTGGGAAGTAGAAAAAATCATTATGGTCTACACAAATTGGCCAAATGATTTTTTTATGTTCGAGTCGAACCATTGATTTTAAAGTTCTATCCTTCCAGTATTATTTTGAAATTTGTCCTCCAAAGAATGAAACTGGATGCGAGATAGAAGTTTGGCATCAGATGAATTAAATTCTTCGAGTTCAATTGAAGAAGTTTCAATTTCTCTTTCTTCTTCATTGATGATCAAAAGACATGTGAGAAAATCAATTTTCGTTAGTTACTATAAGATATTCTGCAAAGAAACAACAACAAAAAAAAAATCCTTCTGCCAATGTGTGTTTTCGAAACAATCCCAACACATCCTTCGGTAGTGGTGATTTTTGTTATTATTTAACATCCACCAGGAATTTTGAATTTTTAAGGTTGATCTTTCAAACGGTATGAAATATTGTATTCGACTTGGGAAATAAAATCTCGTCCTATAATACCTGCATATCAAAGATGTAGAATTCTTGCATCGGCGTAATATTTATATTGATTAATCTTCAAAGTCAAAAGTAATGAACCAATAGTAGAAACCCGTCCTGGAGTGATATTTCTAAATCTATTTTGTCATAAAAATCAATGTGTTTCTTTAAACCTGGTAGCAACACATGTTCCTATATGCATGTTATGTATGAACCAATAACAGCTGAAAAGAAAAGAGAATAAAAAAATATTTCTTTTATTTGAATAGTTAGAATGCCGTGAGGAGGAATAATCTGTTGAGGAATAAATGTTAAGTAAATAAGGGTAAACAGACTGTGTTTCTTGAATAAGATTTACTTTTAGAATGACAAATAACTTCTGGGTTACGTACGTACGTGCTTTCTCTAACATTACTTTGCCTTCCTAAAGAAGAGCATTACGAACCATTACAAGGCTTGGAAACCATCTGCCTTTCTCTTAAAAGACACTTTGAACCGTTACAAGGTTCGGAAACCACTTGTTTCTGTACAGCGAAACACTCCGAATCATCACAAGATTCGGCATCATGCATTACCTGTGCATGAAAATCACGGGATTCCTTAACACTACAATTATCACTATCATGAACACAACCTGAACACCAACGAACATTTCTAGTAGGCATACCTCGTTGCTTCTGTTTTAATTCACAAGCAGCCGCAACATGACCTGGAATCTTACAAAAATGAGAAACAACCTTTTTCTTAAAAGTGTGTGAGCTTGATTTACATTGGGTACTATCTGTTTTTTCTCTTGCTGATCGCTGGTTGGATTCTTGCTCTAAGGCTATTTCAGCAACATCACCAAGGCTTAGACTGTCTCTATCCTTAGCTCTAACAATTAATTGTGTCTGATCATTAGACTTCCCTTGAACAAAAGAAGCCTTGGGTAGATGTTGAATAACAGCAACTGCTCCAGTTATATGCCCTGCTGGGAGAATCCGAACTACTGCTTCTCTCAACTGACTCTGCAGAGAGTCGATACTTGAACTCCAATCAGCAATGATTTCATATTTTGCTTGTCTAGCACTAAACAAAGAACAAGCATAATAATCTAAAGTACGGCGGATAGACTAGTTCTCTACTAGAATTTCTTTTACTTCAGACCAGGTTGTGGTGGTACTACACGCTAATAACTTAGATTTGGCATCGCCAACAATACGCGCTTTTACAAATTTCAACAACTTATCATGTTGAGATTCCTAAACTAACGAGAAAGCAGCGTCGCAATTATCAATAAACTCAGGGAGAGCACGCTTGTCTCCACTAAAAGGATTATGAATTAACTTTAAGGCTTCTGAGATATTAATATTCATTCCCAATATTCAGATAATGCAGATTGGGGCTATTGGCTGCGTGAATCTGGCATCTTATACTAATTACTGAACATAGCTACTCTTTTCAGAGAAACTTGAGTTGGAGCACGTCTCGTATTAGTCAGTAAATTTATGGACTCTACAATTAACACTAATTACCAAAACTACAGAACAACAAAAAATCTGCTAGTAACAACTTAAATCTAAAATGGACATCCGTTTCAGAGAGTTTGGAGTGGGTGTACCTCTTTGTCAAGAACGCGAGATGAATTGTGTCTGGCCGTTCCTACACAACACTTCTTGGCCAAAGAATTATGTGACTTCTCCAAAATAACAGTCTGTGATGCACAAAGAAAGAATGGAGGATTGCAAATTTTATGTTACTCACTGTTACGAAGATGGATGTAGTCTGATGTAGTTCATGTTGGATATAGTTTGGTGTAGTTCCTGTTGGATGTAGTTTGGTGTAGTTCCTGTTGGAGATGCTCGCCTTCCAGAGTTCTCAGCTGATGATCGCTGGATAAGTACTTAGGATGAAACTCCTTCAGTAGACCTGGTTAAATCTTGAAGACAGTTGTTGATTGAAGATGGGACTTCTTGGTGTGAATAATTCTCTTCTTGTGCCATTCCCAAAGAGTTGCGGGTTGCAATTGACGTCGTTCCTTTAGTGTGTATTGCAAAATCAGGATTTTTAAAATTTAAAATGGCTGATAAATAGCTTGACTCTTATTTAAAAATCATCAGTCTGTCACATATAGAGGGTAAACCTATATGTACGAGAGACCTCGTATATGTAAAAGAGACTTCTGGGATAGACATGTATAAGATATGTAGAGACTGGGCTTTGCTGTTGCCAGTTCTAAGGACTTTCAGAAGTTAATTTGTAACAGATACTAGGTTTAGCTGTTCATAGTTCCGGAAAATTTTCAGAAATGGGAAAGTTCTAAGTTCGAGAACTTTTACTGGACTTTACAAATTTTAATCTATGACCGTATTCAGCTCTGCGAAACCCACCTGCTGAAACTAAAGGTTTTATCTGTAGTAGAATACAAGGTTGTTCTGTAAGAAACACTTATTTCTTCTGTTTGTTTCGCAGTAAATCCCTTACTGAGAAAGCGGAATAATTTACCAATATTTTATCCAAAAATACAAGTTTATTGTTTAGTTACTTTTTGATACAAGAACTATATACATAGAATACAAATATGAATCGTCTCAGACATCTTAAAGTACGGCACAATACTTTTGAGTAAACAGTACTTTTGCGTATGCCCACCTTTGACAGGGAGCTGACGAATGTCTCATTTGAGTATTGATAGAAATTGTGATGAGGTCACACTTGCCTACTTGTGGAGAAAAACACGATTTAACCGTGTGTGCAATAAAATAAAAAACAGTACCTGACCTTAACTAACCTCCAAGTGCCCCTGGTCAATAATTTTATCAAATTTCCTAATTCATATATATATATATCCAACTCCTCCCTTCGGGGAGAGGCCTCATCCACTAGTGGATTGAATATGGCTGTGATTTATTATATATATATGTAAAAGAGAAAAGTTATTTTCCGTAAGGAAAAAAAATGAACAAAACTAGACCAGGATTTGATCCCCGGTCCTTCGAATGAGTTTTCCAACACTCTATCAATACCCTAAATTGGCAACTGAAAGCAAGCTGCTTCTTGGCACTCTTATTTGCCATCATATATACAAGTAGCTACAACTAGCTAAGTATGATGCCATGACAATTTCTGTCAATACTGAAATGAGACACTCCAGGGAGCTGCGCCTCCCGGCGGACGCACCCTCCCCCCTTGCACACCTTGCTATCGCTCGGTCCTGGCCTGGTGGGTTTATATACTTAGTAGTTTTTAGTGGCCTCTTTTAAAATTATAAATCACAACTTTTATTAAATTTCCTTTTGTGTATTTACATAAAAAATGATAAAACTTTAATTTTCTTTTTAAAAAATAAAAAAAAATATATGTAAGATGTCAACGCCAGGTCTTGACCACAAGACCAAACTGCAGCTACCGGGTTGAGCGCTTCTCGCTGTTACTTATCGTTCAAGTTAAGCGAGAGTGGGCTATTCCTGCCGGAAGTGTTTCCAAGTGAGTTGCAATATGGCTGCCAAGCACTGCGGGAAGAGTTGATAAGAAAATCTTGCTTTGGTGAGAAGGTCGTAAAACGTCCATCTCACCTCGACTGTCCAAGACACATTCGCGATTATAATAGTAAATACAGCGGAAGTCGAAGAGCGTCTCGCGCTAGGAATTTGAAATGGGAAAATGTAAAGATACATGACCGCACATAACCTTACCTAACCTCCACCTTCCCATGGTCACTAATTTAAGATAATGTACGAAAAATGCATGAAAGCAATTATTAATAATAAATATAAACATATAAAGACATATTTTGAATAGAAAAAGTAAAAGTGTAGACCCAAGGGGAGTTTGAACCGGAAACTTTTTATTCAAGAAGCGACCGTTTTGACCATTCGACCACTTAAGGCGAATTGGGAAATCTTGTTTTCGTCGTTGTATTTACAGTGGGTAGCGTCAGAGCCAGTCAGTATGACGTCGTAGGTGATGACGATTTCCACCGTGTTTATTATCTTATTAATCCTCAAGTCTCCAAGACCAAAGTCTAAACGATCCACTGGTCTCGTCAATCTTCTGATTGACTACCGTCATGTCCTGTACTCTTATCGGAAAAGGAATAAAAATAACAAGTAACACCTGCAGAATTAAAACTAACTTTTCTTATCAGCGAGTGGCCCAAAAGTTGACTCTCACCGAAATAAGAACTTTAGTTTGGCAAAACAAACAATTTCCGCTATAATACCTAAACTGTTAGAAATAACTGTTATTTTTCAAAAGGAAATAACAATTACAACAATTTAGCAAAACTAACTTTCATCAGAGAACAGTTATGGTATTTTTTGCCCATCTCTAGTCGGTATTTGCTTGTCGTCTGCTCTGTTGGTTTATAAGTTGTTCGGTCGTAATATTTTATTGGAATTTACTAATTTATATATTAGTTTAGGACTGTTGATATGTAATGTGAACAACAGTAGATTTGTAAGCTACGCATATTAATGTGAGAAGTATAATATTTAAGGTTTCAACGTGGAGATCTTTAAGATATTTGACATTTCATGTAACATTTTTTATTATGTCAGATTCTGAAGATGAAGGCTCTGAGAAACAATTGAAAATTGTTATTGTTGGTGAAGCAGCGACAGGAAAGGTTAGTATTATTGAAACATTACTTTTTAGATTGTTAGCAAGGAAGAACATCCTTGTTTTGTAGGGTAGGTAGGCTGACATTACTTTGAGAAAATGTAATGATTAATGTAGTACAAGGCTAAACTGTGATATTAAACTAGGTGTATCAGTTTGAGTACTGTAGTCACCTGTGTTTTTTAGGAGTTTAACCGAGCTTTGTCTTAAGTGTCCTTAGTTTATGATTAAAACTAAGTCTATATTCATGTTGCTTGAAAAGCCGGATGGAAAGAGACGGTTGAGAAGACCGAGATGAATTTTATTTGTGACCAGGCTTCTAATGCTAAGGATAGGAGAGGGGAAAAGGTTCGGGAAGGTGTCGGTCAAGGCCTACGTTGAAGGTCCCATTTCGAAATTTGCCTGGTATTACAGGAAAAACCCTGGAAAAATTATGTCAGGATGGTCGGCCGCTGGGATCGAACCCATGACTTCCCGAATGCTACGCCAACGCTGTACCACTGAGCTACGGCGGCTCGGTGAAAACGGAACGACGTTTGGAGGACAATGTTAGAAGGGTTCTTCGAGAAGTAGGCGTTCGTGTTGAAAACTGACTTTATCTTGCCCAGGATAGAACCCTATGGCGAACGTTTGTTACTGCAGCAATGAGCTTGAGAGTTGGTTGGGTCGTAGCCATGGCGAGAGGTGGATGAAGTTCGCCAATCGTCGTAGCCTCTAAGTGCTTCAGTCAAGTTTATTAGCAATTACCCAGTTTCGTGTTTTCTCGTGGTATTAGTGTTCCAGCAAATTGTATATCTTCACCTGCAACGACCTCACGTGTTTTTGATATCTCGTAACTCAGAACACCTAACATGGCCAACCTTCAACAATTTTACCTTAAGACAACCATCAAAATTGATATTCATTCTGTACCGCATCGTCCGGCCGCAGTAGAAGTTCATTTCAACATCGAGAAAACTTACGGACTGGAAGACCATGAAGTCTTACAAATTGAAATTAACACATATTCTCATGCAATCTATCTAGACGTGTTAAATGACGCGCTCGCCGACCGCATGCTACACGACGTAGGTCCGGAAGTGCATTTTACTTTTAACCAGCACGAATATAAGTTAGCAGTGACCAAAGTGGTAGAAGACATCTCTATAGCGACTGAGGCATATTTACCATCTCATTTTCCTAACAATGTACTACAAGACTACTTAAGTAAATATATACAGGTAGTTAAAATTGTAGTCTGCAAACATGCAAGTAAGTGTCGATATATGCATGCCTCTGACTAGGGATGTCAACGACTCGCTCGACTCGGTACTCAGAACTGCTCGAGTCGAGCCGAGTCGCTGCTCAGAGAGACTCACCTTGGGACTCGGTTACAGTTGTAGCGTGACAGAATGACCACTGCCAGATTTGGCTGTCTTGCCTATAAACAAATTACAAGATTCGGGTCACGCTCTACGTGGAAGATTAGCCCAAACAGGAACGAGGCTTAATCAAACAAAGACTTCCACAACCCCTGTGGCAGGGCTAAGATAAGGCATGCAGGTTACCACAGGGCGCCCCCAGCGAGCGGGCGTAAGCCACTTCCATACATCATCACTCATCCTACCTCCCTCCCATACCTGTACCTCAACGCAGAAAGGTTCACTGGGGTCAAGCCATCTACACCTCTCACAAACAGTGTCCCCGCCTATATCCCCACTTCAAATAACGCCATAACCAGCACTCTGCAAATACAGGAGTACTCTGCTCCTGTCTCAAGGTCTCACAGCAAGTCACCTGACCTTGCTAAATTAATAAATATTTATATTCACTAAACCTCGAAGCGGTTACACAGAAAATCACTAGGCTGGCAAATATCACATGATTAAATATTAATGAAGTCGCACATATGCACACTCATTGGGGTGACAGGAGGAACACAAATTTCATAAAGTTGTAGGTGGCTATTTCCCAGGGAACTTAACCACCAGGTTCAGGAATGGAATTTCATAACAGCATCAAAGAATCGAAGAGCTGAACTCAAAATCGACGGCTAGGTACAAGCACCTTCAATCACAGGATCACAACAACGCAGAGAAACCGGTGACACTAAACGTAAACACTTCATCATAATGAACCCAAGCTTAGCAAATGGGCCCGCATTCTAGAAGGCACCATAACACTGAACATTGGTAGCTGATACACAATATCATTGGGTTCATTCCGAGCAAACACTCAAAAAGCACAGTTATCTTCCAGTACTGAGGCCCAAGACCTTCAAGTTGAGATTTCCGCCTCACACACCAAGTCCATTCTACATAGGTGGGCTTCCATTAATTAAATAAATAGATGAGTGTAATTGCATAGTTGCACAAAATAGAAGAGAGGAAAAAAAAAAATAGGAAATAATAACCATCGAACCTAATCTAATTAAGTTACGTACAAGGGACAACTTACATCCGTAATACTATATGCAATATAGGTTGATGGAAAAAAAAAGTGCAAACGAAATCCATATCCTCTCAAACAGAAATCTCACCTTGGGTAGGTCATACCACTGAACTAGGAAGAGTTCCACGTTGGATTGCAACTCGCTCATATTTAGCATGTAATAGCTTTACTATTACACAAGAATTTCAACCAACTTAAATAACAGCATAATTTCTATAGCCCAATCGTTATTCTCAAGAAATTAAACATGTTCTTAAATTTTGTTGTTATTATTTTATTATAAACTTTCCTGTCCAAAAATTTATATTACCTTAACATTTTTAACAAAACTTGCTGACATCCTTTTCAATACAGCAAACAGCTGTTTCATCAACTAACATCAAGCATTTACAGCGTGACAACTATACTAAAATATAACCATAGTTAAATTAATCGAAGTTTGTTAAGTTAAAATTTTGGAAAAAAAAAATTATAAACAGAGTGAAGTTAACTTATTGAATTATAAAATATATAGATAATATTACATTAATTACAAGGTGCGTTCTGTACAGACAAAATGTCCCTATTTTTTCACTCATACAGAATTTTGGGTTAAAACAAAAATATCAAAGTAAAGTTCATATAGGTGAAAAATAGGCTCACTGGTACCCTTCAAACAGTGCAAACACGTAACACATAACAGGCATTATTTTAGTTCAAAATTTAGAACATTGGGCCAGAAGATAGAAATTATTTATTTAAGATTTTATCGAAACTTACTTGGTTAACATGACTCTACCGGCCTGTGACTTAATGAACATATAACACACAAATGTCGACTGTCGATTCCTTCACCCCTTCCATTTTTGAATCAAAAATAATTCCATAAAACAGGTTAAGAGGGGATGAAGGATCGAGATTTCCTTTTTTTTGTACACTTTTACATCGTCGAGAATATGTAATTATAATTACATCTTTGCCCTGTTAGCAGCCTAAAGTTCATAATATTTGTTTAGTAAGGGCTGAATTCCATTCCGAGATCATGGTTTTACAAGATTTTTGGTACTTAACTCAAAATATTAAATATTCAAAATTTCAATGTTACCAAACCTAAATTTCGCCAAAATTATTCGTGCCCAAATACTGATGGAGGAGGAGAAGGTAAGAAAATTTAGGCTTTCATAACGAAAGTTCTTCCTCCACACAAAACAAAAGGTAGAAAGGAGTTAAAAGTTCAAACTGACGGGAATTTAAATATTATCACTTGGGATTTCAACTGATAATCTTCAATAAAAATTTAGTTTATAGAAATTTCAAAGATGGCTACCCTCTGTAGCACGAGGCACGCGGCGACATCTAAATGACGATCCAAAATTGTCCAACACGTAAGTTACCTCATATTTTTTTATTTTAAATAAACTGGAACCGACTCACCATGTCCAGAATCACATCTGATGATCACGTTGATCACAAGCTCTTGATATCTTTATCGACGATATTTATAACAATTGAGAAGGCGACATCTTTCAATCCATGTCGGGCAGGGTACAAACACACATGACGTCACGCGCACGCAGCACGGGAAAAACAGTCTCGAACCAAACTCACACGAGACGAAAAGAACGAAATATCGCGTGAATATCGGGATGTAGAGCGGAAATCCAGAGTCCCAAAAATAACGAAACGCAAAACAATTAAAATAAATTCCTTA
>JAGDQP010006524.1:0-34841 GCA_022664845.1 Lepisma saccharinum | reverse complement strand
AATAATACAAAAAAAAAACTAAAATACAATTTGATACATAGAGACAGTATCATAGAGACCTCTATGAGTTGCTCTAAAGCTAGCGGCTTGGTTTTCCTCGACAACCAACAGATGGCATCAGTGATGTTCAAACTGACACATCACACAGTGAGTCGAGTTCGAGCGACGACTCGACTCTCCGCTCGAGCCGAGCGGATTGACATAACCGTCTGAAAAGTCAGTGGACGATGTCATAGTAATGCAAAGTTATCTTACCTCATAATTTATACACAGCTATCTCGGTTTCTACTTGTTCAGTTATTCGAGAACACTTAGAACAACAAATTACTTTGCCAAGGAGATCTATAAACTAACTTCACATCGACTATCATGCTTCTAGTATCATTGTTTCCAAAGTTAGTAGGAAAGAAACAGCAAATAGTGAAAATAAATTAACATAACAAAATAATAAAAAACTTCTTAAAAGACATTTTTTCTTAATCAATTCGTACTAAAAAGGAAAATAGTGTTTATGTATGCCTAAAAAGAAAAGCATGAGGCGCTCTCTCATATACAGTCACTTCATAAATTCTTGAAATGACGTGCCCCATCCCCCAAATTCTTTTCTTTCTAGTCATGCATAAACAAAATTATTATTATTATTATTATTATTTACTTTTTAGTACGAATTGATTAAGAAAAGAATGTCTTTAAAAAGTTTTTTTTCGAGTTATTTCGATGTCAACGACTCGCTCGACTCGAGTCGGTGCTCAGTAGGTGCTCGAGTCGAGTCGGCGCTCAGTAGGTGTTCGAGTCGAGTCGGTACTCAGAACTGCTAGAGGCGAGTCGAGTCGAAACTCACTATGTGCTCGAGTCGCTGTTCAGAGAGACTCACCCTGCGACTCAGTTACAGTTACAGTGAGCGACGACTCGAGCCGAGCGGATTGCCATCCCTACCTCTGACGGGTGACGCTTAATTCACATTCGTCGCAATCCAGCCACCTCTCCCTATCTATGCTTCCATTCTAAGTTACAAATTTCAAATCTTTTCTAATGAAGGCATACTCCAGTGCACTACATGTGGTAACACCTAACATAAACTTTGCATGGCACCACCAACCACGAGTGCACAACCTAGGCCTCCGGTCAATTTGCATCACAATGATAAAGATGTGCCGAGTTTCACAACTTTAAATTATCCACCATCAGGAGCTGGTTTGAGGTCTCCCCCGCGAGTGTTTTCTTCTCAACCAAAGGGAGTCCCCCCTCATTCCAGTGAATCCTCATCCTTACAACCGACAACAGAGGTTCCAGCGATCATTCCGGTTTCCGTATCTTCAGTACCGATAACCGGAGACAACCTTTCGAATCAGGCAGCTAGCACGCTGTCTCTAACTGCTCCTGGTCCTGACTCAGTATTGTGTGTATCAACCTCCGATATCAACAGTGACTCACATATCACGGTGATCGATCCGGATCTTCCTGAAGATGGCCCTATATTTCACGCACCAAATGACAGCAATACTCTCCAGCCGTGTGGAGCGGAATCTTCATCTGACGTCGGTGGTTCCATTTCGGAGTCGGACATGGAATCAGCCTCGGAGACAGCAAACGAGCATCGTAGTTCTGTTGGAATATCACACAAACGTGTCACCTCGGTATCTCAACCCCATCTTCATACACCAAAAAAAAGAGAAAAAATGTAAACGCAGGCACAAGGTCTCATAATCTATAGACAAAGTAACCTTCAATCACACACAGGTGATATAAAACCTCTGTACATCAATTATAACGCTAATATCCATCGATTATGTGCACTAAGTGTCCAACGTGTGCTGGCACTCGGCCAACAGCATCGCCTTCCAGGTATGTACTTTTGTCATTGTCTTTTTGTGGTTCATATTGTCTATGAGTACCATCCAATCGTTTGGCTTTGCCACGTTTAACGTCGCAGCCACAACGGCACCCGACAAGTGGAACTACTTAGAAACTTAGTTGAAGCAACTAAATATTGACATTTTTATAGCGTCAGAATCAATTGCTCATACATATCATTCGAACAAGTTCACTTATAATAATAATTACATCTCATCAGAAGTGCGAGTAGGAATGATGAATCGTGGTGACATTTTGTTATCTGAGATCACATATCATCCGTCGGGCCGCATATTTATGGTTTTTTAGAGCATGTACTCATCATTGGAATTTACGCCAAAAGTGGAACCCACAACCAACACCAGCGTCATGATATCTTTTTACGCGTTTTAGCTGAGCTAATGCACGTCTATCATCAACATCCTGTCATAATCCTAGGTAACATCAACATGTACCATCGCCATGCAGACAGCACCTCTCGTGTGCCACCTAGTCAGACCTATAAGCGTTTTCTCTGTACGTATAAATTAACTGATGTCTGGCCACACCTATTTCCTAATATTTCCTTATCACGCGCAAGGCGCTAGCCGTATCGACGTAGTATTAGTGTCTCAACCTCTGGTATCTCATATAAAAAGAACTGAAGTACATAAACTGGCCTGGTCGGATCACGCTCTTCTATTGGCCATCATTGAGCTACCGGCTTTAAAATTTTTAAAATCTTGTTACACTTGTCGATTTAACAATACCTATTTGGAACACGAAGCATACAGAACAGGCATCCACTCCTTATGCGCAGAATATCATCAACAACGCTATAGTGATCCTACCAAGTGTAGCATAGACATCTGGTTCCGTATCAAGAACAAGATCCGATTTTATTCCAAATCCTACGCACAACATTTGGCCACCAATTTTCGAACGCAACTACGCTACTATCAACAGTTAATAAACAATGCCATTTCTGAACATTCTTCTGAGCAGAATATGTTACCAACTATTCATCGATTTCAGGTGTTTATCAAGAAAGTGCATGCCAAGCGAGCACAACAAATGATCATCACCTCGCCTTTATCCAAATTAGGCATCAATGAACCGCCAAATCTACAACAATATATGATGCATCACAAACATAAAGGAATTAATGTTATTCACCAATTTACGTCCTCCAATCTACAGACTAGCAAAGGATCACAAGTCGCTTCAGCTGTTTTCAAACATTATCAAAATCACTTTTCATGCCAGCATAACGAGCAAGCTTGTCAACAGTTAATCCAGTTATTAACCCCGTACACGCCTATCTTACCGTTACAAGATCAACAGGATTTGCAGGCGTCATTTCAAGCTAACGAAATACAGAATGCTATCCAATCTCTCAACCCCAAAGCTTCACCTGGATCGGACGGATTTACAGCTCAGTGGTTCATGAAATTTCAAACCTTACTCATACCTATTCTCACTTAACTCTATAATGAACTGTGGACAGGACATATTCTTACGCATGACTACTTACATGGAATTATTGTGCTACTAAAAAAAACGAACAAATCTATTTCTGATTCTAATGCAAACTCGTTTCGCTTGATTACTTTAATCAACACCGAGCACAAAATCCTTGTGAAAGTACTTTACAATAGACTTCGTCCTGTCATAGTGTCTCTGTTAAATCCTTATCAAAGTGGCCTTGATGGATCAATCCCAATTTACGAACTCCTTCTTAACATCAAAGAATTTCTTCGGGTTCAGCGTACCATCGACCTATCTGATGTAGGTTTACTTAGTCTCGATTGCACTGCTGCTTTTGACAACGTCCACCATCAATATCTATTGAACGTGCTGCGCATAATGCTTCTACTGCAATATTTTATTATGTTGTACCGTCATATTCTAACTCGTAGAACATTGCAAATTAAGATGAATCAGTGGCTTTCGCCTCACTTTCGTTTAAACAAGAGCTTGATCCAAGGGGCGCCCGAGTCCAGCCTAATGTTTAGCCTTGCACTAACACCCCTATTAAATTATATTATGGCAAATCTTAGGGGATGGTCTTTGCAACAAGTAACGCTCAAGATGTATTCATATCTGGACGACATCAGTTTAATAGTACGATCAGAGCAGGAAATCAACTTTATTCAACAATTATTCGCCGATCTCATTCACACAGCTGGATGCCAACTAAATACCTCTAAATCCAAAATTCTTCTCATATCCAGTACGTATTCATCTGACTTTACTAGGATATTTACACAGGTCCAGGATCTACGCATCCTTGGAATCTATTGGAATGCTAACATCCGTACTTCACAATTCAATACTGCGCAAAAGTTAAAGCAAACCTTTATTCAACAAACCATTCAGTATCGCAACATTTTCAAAACTATCAAAGCAAGAATTCAATTTATCTATATATTTTTCTATAGTAAGTTATACTATTTTTTACAAATCTTTTCCATGCCTCGAAGTCTGCTCGCCAAAATAGTGAAACATACAGTTTTTTCATCTGGGCAGGTTACAAATTTCGTATCAATCGTAATATCTTGTATCTACCATATAAAAAATGAGGAATGGGGTTAAAACAACTTGCAATCCAAAGCCAAGCACTTCAAATACACAGAATTGTTTATTGTATTACTGGAGCAACTTCCTCGGTGAGTTCTGCATTTTTATCACCTTCTGATGCAATTTCTGCAGGTAAAATCACCTGTCAATATTAAACATTGGGATGCATTCGGCAAGGACTTGGTAGATCCCTTCATGGATATCGTCTACACGATTATCGGACAGCAGGACGCGACTTCATGGACAGCAATGGTATCGGCATCTTTTCTTCCACAAAATAATTATGCCTAACGCTTCACTTTTTAAAAGAGCTAAATGTGACCAAGCCATCATCTGGACTAATTTACATTCTATTCAACATATGGAGCTCGCTGTTAACAACTGGTATTGTATAATACATAACAGTTTACATACTCTAGCTAAGTCTCTCAGTTTCCATATGGTGGACACTGACATTTGCGACCAGTGCCACAATCATGATTCAACGTTTCATTATCTAACTCAGTGTCAAAATTTTACAATTTATTTTTATATGTGCAACGTGTTATAAACCGAATAGTGCAGTGCATATCAGAATCATATCGCATCACCAATCTTCTCCTAATACCTCACTATAATTTCTATCATAGAACTAAAAACAAATTTATCTCATGGCTAGTGCTGGAACTACTCGATCACATTTTTCTTCCTGAAGCAGACTCTGAAATAGTGTATTTCAAACAAAAACTGTGTTATCACTTACAGATCTATAATCAGTACCATAAAAATATCTTTGGGACATATAAACATTACTTGCAATAATTTTATCTAATATATGTAATTGAACTTTTAAACCTTTTTGTATGTTGTAGTCGTACCGTATTGTGACCACTTGCTGTTCTCATGCATAATTCTGCAGTAAATTAAAAAAAAAGTTCCGTAAGCCATAGAGTAAGTAAGTAAGTTTATTATTGGTATTACTTTAGCTTACGTCGGGTGTGATTTTTTAGAAGAAAATAAATCACAAGATCATGAATCGGAATCATGGTAATGTTACGTCATAGGGACATGTTTCTCTCCATGTTAGTAATGCTGTTTTGCTACAAAATCACTATGTCGAGTGAGCGGTAGCGAATGAAAACGGGTTGGAAGAAACCAGGTTTGATATTTTTTTCCATTGTACGGGATGCACATCACCTTTAACAGGCAACACTTGTGACTCTTCCATTTACGGGAATGCCCGACGTATACTACAGAGAAGCCTTATTATTAACCAAAGTATCCGCCCGTTTAGTGAGGGGTGAGTAAAATACGTTTGCGACACTAATAGTCAATATACACTGCAAATACTAATACTACAACTAGTGTGACCGTCCGAATGGCTGATCAAGTAAGGAAAATTTCAAGTGTAAACAAGATGTAAGCAAAATCCTGCTCAGAACAAGTAGGTGACCGACAGAAACAGCACAAGAGCCAACAATCACAGTCGCCGCTTGCTAGAAATATTCTCTGCCAACCCAGAGGAAATGGGGTACTAACACCGAACAGAAACAGCATAAGAGCCGATCATATAAAATGCACTTCCGGTCGCGTCCCCGTGAAGCCTCATCACACTCCACCAACCGAGGATTTGCTTCCCTAAAGAAGGGCAAAGAAAGGAACCTGAAACTTCGCATTCAATCGGGCTTGCGGGCAACACTCCTAAAGAGTCAATTCTCAATGACAGACTGGAAACTGGCTAGCTGAACCTTCTCAGCGTGGTCACTCGAGAGCTTAGACACAGTTTCACTAGACTGGGTCATCACTCAACCACGCATCGAACGAGTAATAGAAGGCGACAGACTGATACAGCAGAAATAAATTATATGAAATGTGATATATTATACTAGAAAGAACATTCGAATACTAGAGAAAACCCGGATTAGGGAGTATGCGATTACCGAAACGTTAATGAACATGAAGCATTTCAAAGCGAAAATGTATAAAGTATAACGCAGGAAAAGAGGGGGTGGGGAGAAAAGAGAGAAAAAGATTCCCGTACCGCCAGAGGAGAGAACTCTGAAAACGACCCACAGCACAGAAAGGTGCTTGAGTAACGCTAACCTCCAAGAAAATGGTCATCGGGCTGGAGGCGAAAAGCTAAAGTTTACCCGTAGACACATTTAAAACGCAGAAGATTAAAATTTTAAACTTTCAACGTAAATATGTGGCACAACGACATATCGTGGAACATGTAAAAGCATAACACTGCGAGGACATTTAAAAAGTACTTGAACTATACAACGAACCGTATACTACAGTGGGACCCGTGACGTTTGACTACACTGGTAGCATTCTTCGTATTCCGGCAGAAAGAGAAGGAGTTAGAGGAACCAAAGTTCTAGTAAACTACCTATCTGCCAGAAGACAGCAATATTGTCACCTAGTGTTCAAGGTCACTGCAGAGGATGTACCAAAATTCAATAGCACGAGTTCAACCCGTTCATGGAATATATTAAAGTAAAACCCAAAGCATTGATCACTTTAGAATAGTCAGGTTACGTGCATTCATTTTAAAGAAAGCAAAGTTACGGTTCGTAGCAACACTTGCATTGTACACAGCAGTTTGCCTTCAAAACATAACACCTTCGTGCAACACGCATAACTTATTCAAATTTAGATATTGAGCTACTTCTACTTATTAAAGCTTTCGCAATGAATTTACTCTAAAAAAAAAAAGTTATTTCTGACAAGGTTTGGAAAATACATGGCTTAAAGAAAATATTCCCGACAAATCGTAGTTTCAGTTTGAAAGGAAAAACAAAAGAAGAAATATTTCGATTTTATCTGTTTAATCTATTAATATGTATCTGCTCATTTGAAACCAGTTGGACAGAAATAAGATTTCACAAAACGAATTCACTTTTAGTGATTCAAGTCCAAATTCTTATTTTTCGAAATAATTTGTAAATCACTGCTTTACATATGAACATGACTCCGTATAAGTTCAGTTACAGAAAGCAATTATTAGTTCTGACCCTTTCTTGAACACTATATGAAAATTTACAGCTGACGTTGGGTTAGTTCTATTAAAAGCACTTTTCCAATAAGTTTCAAACAGTAAATAATGCAAGTACAAGGCGGATAGAGTGAAGCTCTATGCACCTGATCTGTCATAACAAACAAATTTGAATGTTGAAACACAATTCTGTAATAATGGTTTAAATTCTTTACACATGTTTAATTTAGAACAAGTCTTACGATAGTGTCAGATATTCGAATATTCTACGGTAAAATTGCACATGTTCACGATCGAAAGAAAACTAAAGTCATCTAACACTGAACGTAGGTATTAAACCTTTACCGAAGGTAAAACTATATGGAACTTTTTCGGAAATTAATATATTTTCGTAGAAGTAGCTAAAACATATTTAAAAGGTTTAAATAAAACATTCAAAATCTCAAATGTGAGAATCCTTTAAGTAAAGAGAAGGTGAGGGAGAAATCAGTTAACGGATCATAGCTATTGTATAGCGCAGCATCTTACACATATAGTCAGCCCATGTTCACCGTACCAGCTTAGCTTTGCATACTCAAAATTTTACCTTGTAGATTAAAAATCCAAACTAAGAAATTATACATTTTAACGGAGTAATGAATGACAACCGAAAACAAATAGAGTTGAGAAAATTTCGTTTCAAGAGTCCAAACTCGCAATAAAAATAATTTCACAAATTATTGAAGATGTCTTCCTTCACTAACGTATCCAGAAAGCATGCAAACAGAGACGAAACTTGCTCCAAAATTTTAATCTGTCATTACTCAGCTAACCTGGTAGCGGCGAAGATGACCCCTTTTGAATTGAACTAGATATGTATACGCATTACCTGTCAGGCAACTGAATAACGATAATGCGAATACTTTTAATAAGAATTCACTTTTTTAGAAATTGGAGTTCAGTTGCCGGTCTTTACTCCTTAGCCATCTTGACGTCTTCTAACGAACAAGGACACACCCCCTTTCACTAACTACGATGACGATCGAAATGCACATCAAACAACACTGTTAACAGATCCTGATTTCTAACCAGAAAGACCAAAATTCTCACATTTCAGCACTCTAAAAAAAGAGATCAAATTCCCCAAAATGAAGAAATCAGAAATATTAAGGAAGATAATTTAAATTAATAATTATTTACGAGCAAAGCCGTACTCTAGCGGGAAGATCTGCCAATAGAAAAGAACCACATAACTAAAATGAATCATTGATTCCGTCCAATGATAAAGGACGGCACTGTTTATGCAGTCAGTTGATCGGTAATAAACGGGAGATTCTTGAAAAAGTAGTTCAAGAGAAAGTAACTTTACGCCAGAATAAAGAAAACGATAATATATACCTTTGCTCGAAAAATAATAATAAGAAGTCAAAAAGTATTAATGATCCGGAGATCAGCACAGTAAAAATCCTTCCCCTTTGAAGCTCAATATAAACGAAACAAAAGTGTCTAAAATAAATACAATGGAACGGAGCTTCAAGGTCGTTACAAAGAACTGCCGTTCATATAACAGTAGAAAAATAATTGTTATTGTACGAAACAAAGCCTGAGACTGCAGAATATGTCGAAGATAAAGCAGCTCGCATTTGTTTCATTTGACAAGACTAGACAAATATATTGCTGAAGGTGTAGTTGACCAGCTGTTGTAGCCAATTGTGATCTGTGATTGTTCCAGTGTAGATCATTAATTCCATTTATTGTAGATTGTTCCTGAACAACGAAGGAATGAAATAATTCATTATTTTAAATGTCCTTCTAGTAGATATGCACGGATATATTGTATTAGTTATAACTCAGTCCTCTTATTGTACGTTCTGCTCTCCCATATCCACTTTACATATTTCACCATTAAGAGTTGGGAATTTAATGCGTTTCCTTATTGCACAGGGTTTCGGGACTACACTATTAAACCTTACGCCTTAGAACTGTATCCAATATAAAGTCTGTTATTACCATTTGTTTTCCTTATTGGTAAATCACTTGTCCACTACTGGTATTGTCACCCAATAACAACAACCAGTGTTCGATTTATGGCCGGGAATGGTTGGGATCTGTAAAAATATTCCTTGGCTCTGCTTTCCAAAATATATCTTAACGGGTGATATGAGCGGACGTAACATACAGCATTCTCCGTGTCTGAGAAATCCCTCTCCAAAGTACACAAACAGAACACTGACAACAACAACTACTACTACTACTGATATAACTAATACATCTACCAATCCTACTGCTGTCTTTACTTCTAAAACAACACCTACTACTACTTTTACAACAATAAATTATTAATATCACATTTAATCTGCTTTAAAGTATGAAGTTTAAATATTTTTGGTTTACAACACTAGAAATTTGAATTTAAATATAAAAACTATTTATTAGCCAAAGTGCTCGCCAGTTGATACGGGGTGAGTAAAATACATTGGCAACACTAATAGTCTTACTACTAGACCTACAAATACTAATACAACTACTATTGCTGGTAAAACTAATAATACCATTGCTACTACTACAACTCTATGGCGATAAGGCAAAAGTTGACATGTTCTTTTCTAGTTTTTTTTTTCATCATGTAAAACGTGTATTTTTTTCCGTATCCATAGGCTATTACAACAGCAGTTCATGCGAGTTCCTCAATACCTGTGGGTTCATCAATCCTTGTGAATACCAATTTCAACATTTGCCACATCACAGATCCACAGAAAATAATGTCTTACACAATGAAACTCCAAAACTAATATAGAGACATATCAACTTTTGCCTTATCACTATAGAACTACTACTTACTTTACATGAACTATTAACTTCATGTTTAAGCTGCTTTAAAACAGTAAATCTAAATATTTTTGGTTTTTCAACAATCGAAATCTGAATTAAAAAATTTAAACTATTAATTTATTTCCGACTTAAAAATGGAAACAATGTATTTATTGTATTCTTATAAACAATGAAATTACTGTTTTTATTCATTAAATCGCGGTACAGTCATTTCCGATGACTTAAAATACCTCTAGCTCTTGCGCCTAAACCCAAGGAACACGTATGAAAAATTTAGCTGAAATCAATACGCGCATGTAGATTTGTATGGTGTTCAAACAAACATACAGACATTAGGTTATATATAACTGCATAAAGGAAAGCCGGAAGGGAAATTTAAGGTAAATTTATGATAAAAAGTACGGAATTTACTTACAGCTTATTTGTTCCATAGAAAAACACACACACGTAATGATATTCACATACTTTATCGTGATATTTCGGTATATATGATCGTATTCCTGCTAGTAGACGAAAGGACGAATACCTGGGGACTAAACAAAAGTCTAAGACGACAGTGGCGACACGTAGCGGACGACGCATCAAGTTTCGAGATCAGTTGACTGCTGCATAGCGCGTGTATTTCCGGAGCTTGGAACAATTAACAACTGTACAGCGTGTAAATTTGGGATGGAATTGTGGAGGAAAAGTGTTGAAAATGCAGAGCAAACGGGAGGTTTAGAGTTATTGAAGGTTAAGACCAGGATTCATTTTCGCGCTTAAACCATGAGTAAAAGCGCCCTCCCACAGACGGCGTGTTTAGGTGTTCCGTCGTAGGGGGTAAAATGTATTATCCGGTTTGCTGATAGTGCAGAAGTGACGATGGTTGTTAATATGAATATTAAGAGCACCACCTGTTTCCCTCACCTAAAAGGCATCACAGAACTTGCAGGTTATTACATTAGATATATGGCATGTACCCTTGGGTTTTAGAATGTACCAACCATTAGCTGTATTGATAGTGACTGTGGGAGAAGCGATGAAAATGGAGCAGGTCCTACATGTAGGTCTCTTGCATATATGGAGCGCCGGTTTAGGGTGTTGGCGTGGAAGGATTCGTACGGACGATGTTTCTAAGATTAGGGGAATGCTGGAAAACTAATCTCTGTTTGGTGGGAAATACTGATCTTGTGTCTGGGTCAGATTGGAGAATGTGGAAATGAGAGGTCAGATTGGAGAATGTGGAAATGAGAGGATAGGATTTGTTTGACCTTGATTAGTTTAGGATGGAACTGGGTGATGAGAGCCGGTGGGTTTGGAGCCCGTGAATTGGAGGTTTGAATGGGTTGAATGTGTGAGGATGCACGGCGAATCTGTTTAGTTACAAGGTTAGGTTGGTAACCACGGTTGACTAGAGCCTCCTGGAGGCCTTGGGTGTAAGTTTCATTAGCAGAGGTGGTGGAATTCAGGCGTTGCTTTCTGAGTGCAAGGAAGAAAGGAACCCTTTGTTGGTATGGTAAGGGTGGGAACTTGAGTAGTGTAGATACTGCATGTGGTTGGTAGGTTTTATGTGAACGGAAGTAGTAAGGGTGTTGTTTTCTATAGTATTGTCCACGTCAAGGAATGTGACTCTTTTGTTAGAGATGAACCAAGTGAACTGGATAACACGGAATTGGATTAGTTGTTCTAGGAATGCGTTGAGACTGGTTTCACCATGAGTCCATAACATCAGGATATCATCCAACATCCTTATCCAAAGTAATGGGGCCAAGGGCTGAGTTTGCAGGAAATCATGTTCGAACTTGCCCATAAACATATTCTCTTTTCTCTGTTGGCGTTCTCTTTTGTCTGTCAGCCTTGTATTCGTATGATACGGAATAAGTTCAAGCACTGTATAGTTACGTTTACAAGGTTTAATTATTCCATTACTTATGTCATTCCGTAAATGTTTATAATCTATATGGTCACTTTATTTTTATACAATTTATGTATGTAATTGTACTGACACGAACCAGTTGGCAAGACAGCTTTTGCTAAATCTCGCCCACGTTAATAAGGAATTCCAGAATTTAATGTAATTGAATTTAATTTTTAGCCTTTAGGCAACTTTGGGTCAGACCTTAGATGATGATGGGTGAACTGGTTGAATGAAGTGGGAGAGAACGGGAGAACCCGAAGAAATCTGACGCGCACGGTGTTTGCCCACCACAAAGCCCACATGACTTGAGCAGGGATAAAACTGACGACTCCAAGCATCAGAGGTGAGCGCTCTACCACTGATCCTCCGCAGCCCCTTAATGTAATTTAATTTGAGAACCGAGAGTTGGAAAATAATGGATTTGGTACTACGGCATAAGCTTTTGGCAGCAGCAGAAAAGTGACTTTCGAGTACTTCTTGCAGTTCCACTGGTCCATATTAAAAACGACAATTTAATGCCCCATGTTCACTAATTTTTCCTTTTATAATCTATCAGCTTTGATGTCAAAGATTGGTGCCCTTTACTTATGTTCGTACGTTGCCAGGTAGAGCGGTACGTGACATGCTAATTGTAGTGAGATATACGTATATTACATAATTTTTAATTGTAACAGAACCCAACATAATAGCGTCTCATACTTTCTTTCTTCAACGGTTTAGAACGTTAGGGGAAAAGTGTATGCTAAACAACTCGTCAAATATACGCTAAAATATACACCACAATACATGTAAAATTGAATCGAATTGAACCCACGACCTCCCGAATGCTGAGCCAACACTTTCCCACTGAACAACGGCCGCTCGGGCTAGAATTTTAACTTATTTCTACTGCAGGACTCTGATAATTTGGCTAATTACACTTTTAAAATCTAGAATCAGAACGAAAGGGCTTGACTAATAAAACGACACTGTATGAGTAGTTTTGTTTTCGCAGGCGCTCTGCAGAATAATCGGACACCAATTTTATTAATAACCCACAGGATTATCTGGAGCTCCAGTGAGACGTTGAAGTTATCACCTATGGACTCTACCCGACCTGCGCACGTTTGGTGGAGGAATGGGTTTCATCAGATAGAAAGGATCTCAGTTTACTGCTTGAACACATGTTATAGGTTCCGTGCTCTTATTCAGTTATAAGTGTCATAACAGCTACTATTAATTTTTGTCATGTATTAAATTTCCTTGTACGTTGATTACATTGGTCGACAAGAAAAAGAACTTTTTGTCAGGTACAGAAAGAAAACAAGGTGATCTTTACTAATTCGGATCTGCTGAATCCGAAAATTCAAGTAGTTTTACCCCATCACCCTCTACCTTTAAGTTACAGACCCCTTTGACATGAATTACAGATGAAAAATTGTACGAGAAATGGCTGCTATTTAATATCTCCCTCAAATGATTTGGTGGTGATTATAGGTTAGGTTAGATAAGTGGTTTCGGTACTGTTAAATTTGTTTCCCAATGATCATGTAAAATGATTCTGTTAGTTACCCTACCAGTTCCGGAGACGTCGATGAATTTAGGAGAGATACTAAATGCAATCCCTAAAAATGAATGTGGTAACATGAAATACAGAGGTCTTCCTACGTTGAGTTCTACATTTAGCATAAACACACTGATCCTACCTGTTGGAATTAAAGCTTGTCATGTGTTTCAGTGTACGATGGAACAAGTGTATGATTCTTTCATGAAAGCTTCCTTTTCTGAGATACACATACTTTCCGCTTCAAAAACCAACAATAGTCACTTAACATTGAGGGGTTCCATCTTCCATTATAGCGAATTTCCATCCGCATAATGTTGTGATGGAACCTCTTGCCGTGTTCATCACTTACTGCTCCCAAGTTTAGAGGGGGAAAGTCCAAATGGGAGTGGAGGAAATGCATTTTTAGGGACATTCTACACCCAAGAGTTTTATAGTTCTCCAAAAGATTTCTGATTAATACATCACTGTTCTCTGCTCTAGTATTTCCTAGAAAACCACGGACGACATCCTTTAAGGAACACCAGGCTGCAAGCTCCAGCTGATTTAACTTTTCTTCGAAGCAACTATCATCCATTAACTTTCTGATCTGTGGTCCTATGAAAATTCCCTCTTTCAGGTTTGCATCACTAATTTCGGGAAACACCGAATGAAAATATTTGAATCCATCACCACTTTTGTCCATTCCCTTAACCAAATTCTTCATGAGACCGAGTTAATATGTAGAGGTGGAAGCAGCACATTTTGAGGATCCACCAAAGTTACATGTTTCCCATTGCCTTTCCCAGGAGCAAATTCCTGTCACTGTGGCCACTCTTTAATTGTATAGTGTCTGTCTGTCCCAAAGACAGAGAAAACAGGAATATTTTACGAACCCACTTTGAAGATCAAGCAATAAACCGATTACTTTCAGGTCGCCACATATTTTCCAGTTGTGTTCCTTATACTGAATTGCTTGCAGTATGTCTGACAAATTTACGTACGTTTCTTTCATAGTCACAGAATAACCTACAGAGACAGATGGAAACGTGTTACCGTTATGTAACAGCACTGCCTTAAGACTTCTTTTTGAGGCATCCACAAACAAGCTCCAATCCGCATCACGATATGGTATTTCAAATTTGTTCATTAAACCGTCTACGTCAACGCAAGCACAAATGTTCCTCACTGTATTGTAACATGTCAACAACTCTTTATTTCGTTGTCGGAAATAGGTAACCTTCGGTTCCTCATGAAGAAGATTCCACTCTTTGAGACGTGATGCTAAAATTTCTGATTGTTCTTTGGATAAGTACAAATCGCGGACCAAGTCATTTAATTCCGCGTTTTATTAAATGTGGACCTTCATTTGGATATTGTTCGTCCTCAGTTAATTGACATTGTGCATCCTCAGAGGTTGTCGATAGAATGTCAGTAGATGTTTCGTCCAAAGTGGATGGAGCTGTGGGTACTGGTAAACCTTCTTCATGAGGTACCGGCCGTATAGCTGAGGGTACATTTGGGTACTTTATATGTTCCTTATTTCTGGACGAAAAGCCGCAAACATTCGTCAAGCAGAAGTAGCAATCATCTATATGGTTCGTAGGTTCACGCCAGATCATTGGTATTCCAAAAGGTTCTTTCTTGCCTTTCAACCATTGTGTTAGGTTAGAATTACATGTTGTGTGCGGTGCCATAACTTATCCTGATATCCCAGTTGACGATTGAAGTATACGTAGTAGGCTGTCTTCAGACGTGTGGAAATCGGTCGTCGTTGGTTCCTCGTCGTGAATTCACCACATACATAACAAAACGTATCAGGATGATTAATACAACCCCTTTTCGATTTCTTCACGTTTGGTTTTTTCCTGAATTGGAACAAGTTCACTTGCACTGAACTAAACACAAACACTCCTCACTGTTCTGCAAGAAACAGAAAAAGGAAATTAACTCTACACGTTGACGATACTTTCGGTACATATACAAGAGTAAATTGTTTCGCTTATATATAAATCTGCTTTCTAAGAAACCCATAGAACAGCAATCAGTGTTGTCACATTGCTTTTCAACGCACAAATATTTTAGGTATACATATATATCAAAATCAGTTCTAGAAGAGAGCAATACGAAAATACTACGCAAAAGCAACGTGTGTTAATTGCAGACTAGGTAATGTGGGGGGGGGGGGGGGGATAGGACTGTGGACAACAATATACCTAACAATGTGATCTCTGAAGTAATATGTATGCCTAGTGTTGAAGCAGTAGCTAGCCCCCGTCTCAACATTGTTACAGTCATATTTTGATCCATAACGTGTCATTCTGACGTGATGGGCTCATTCCGATTTCACATTTTACTTCATTTTCTGGTGCAGTATGCAGTCCACAGTGTTTTCGTTCTGTACCAAAACCACTAATTTGGATTTAATCGATACATATATCTAGCTGGGTGTATTTGAGGGTTTAAAGATTTCAGAAAGTAATACATTTCATATGTTCCGTTAAGAAGTAGGAAATCCGTCAAATAGTGTGATGATGTGCATGCAAATACCGATATAAAATCTAAAAAATGTCTTAACTGTAATGATAGTCCTTTTATAACTAATTTGTGTCTGGGGTTAATGTTTCCTAACGTTGTTACAAGAGATCAAAAGATAAAGCTGTCTGTAATAAATTGTAGTTGAGAGTAATAATGATGAATGGCAATAATATCTTGTTGCCCGCTTCCTAACCTACGAACTCAGTTAAAAGATGTCTTTATTAATTCTTCCTTGTTTGGAATTAATGATATGCTATGTTTATTGGTTATATCTTAAATTTTAATTATTTATTTATCTCTTTCTTACAGACATGCATTGCTAACAGGTACTGTCAAGACCAATTTGTACGTCAGTACTTCCAAACAGCAGGTGTAGATTTTTTCTTGAAGCGAATCGTTCTTCCAGGAGCCAAAAATGTCACGTTACAAATTTGGGATGTTGGAGGGCAAGCACTTATTGGGAACATGCTTGATAAATACGTCTTTGGCTGTAATGTAAGTATATGAAGTTTGGATGCACATATGATAGAAATACCCTGTAAAGGCTTTATTATATATCTGTGAATATCCCAAATATCTCATTCGTAAACAACTGGACCGTGCCAGAAATCACCCTAACTCCAACCGGCCTTCCCGAGAAGCTCCCTTTGCTCCAAAACTTCTCACCCAGTCCTCCGAAAGCTCCTCAAACAGGTGCATTCTGTACTCACTGCGTCACCTGAAACTTAGTTTTCCCGTCGTGACTCAAAATAGTCTACCACAAATCTCCGAGTCTCAACACGGTTCTCACCAGAAATAGACCAATCCCACCCCCTCCCCCCAAACCTGGCAAGTGCAATAGACCCCGCTGCAGAACCTGTCCAATTTTTGATTCAACTCTGACCTTCGAACATCGTGTCATTCACAAGATATACTTTTTCCGACCGAAACTCCGGCAGTTGCATATCTTACAACCTCATTTATCTCCTACTCTGTAACCTACGTTCCACCCTCTACGTTGGAGAAACCCAACATTTGGAGCGATCCGCTTCAACAACCATCGCTGCTCCTCCAAATCACAACACCCGCACCTCCCCATACCGGAACATACAGGATGAGTCAAAGTGATGTTTCCGATTTCAATGATTATCTTTTTGTTTTAATAACACGTATGTAAACAGAGATTACACACACTGATTGATCAATTCAAAAAGTTTTTTTCTAACATATTATAAATGTTCAATATGCGATCCACGTGTTACACGACACACATCTAGTATAATCAAGTTCCTGCCAATCTCTTCCTAGCATGTCATGGTCGATATCGGCCACAGCTGCAGTGTTGCGCTCAGGCAATTCAACCACAGTTGTAGCAAGTGGCGGCACAAATACGCGATCCTTGATGAAACCCCAGAGGAAGAAATCGCATGGGGTGAGGTCTGGGAATCTTGCATAACGAACTTAGTCGCGTGAAAATCAAACAAACAGAATGCTTTCTGCTGGCCTCTGGAAGCCATATTGCTCACTTCGACTAAACTGCCTTCTGGTGGACGTCTACGTAACTACGGCTCTGCAAATAGAAAGGAAAAAAAAACTTTTTTAGATTATATTCCAGAAAAAAAAATATATTGGCAAGAAAAGCTCATTACTGTTCGAATAATAAATTAACGAAATCGGGAACATCATTTTGACTCACCCGGTACTTCTTATCACGGCTGCACTTTTGACGAAACCTTTCGAGTCAGCATCCTGAAAATTAATTTTAAGGGCCACTTGTCTACCGTTACTTGTTAGCAGATTATACCATAGACCTGTATTTAGTTTGTTGAATGCAATGATTATAATGTAATTTAAGTATGCTTCCAGTAATATTGTTTTACAAGAGCATATAAAAAAATCAGAAAAGACAACAAAAAGATTCTTTGTCTCAATTAAGATGGGTTTGTTTCTACGTTATGCTCATTTCCGTTAGGATTTGACCGAATATTGTACATTAGATCGAAACTTACGGATTATCCTTTCGGAAATTTGGCCTCGTTCCCTAGACTTATTCAGTAAGATTTGAGTTAAAAATGTTTATTCTTTCTTTCTAACAGGCTGTTATGCTTGTGTATGATGTAACCAATCCCACTAGCTTTGAGAGTTTGGATGATTGGTTAGATGCTGTCCGAAGAGTTACATTGGGCCAGGAAGTTCCTCCGATCATTGCGCTAGTTGGTAACAAATGTAAGTTATTTTTCTGCCATTTTACTGGAACATAAACTTTATGAGGAAGATGCATGAATTTTAATGCTTGTCTTTTAAGTATTTTTGTTACCTAGCAACGACGTTTTTTTACATTGGTTAGCAAGGAATAGGGAATAATTTAGTGCAAAAATTAAAGAGAGCTTTTCTGGTTCTAGTTACACGGAATCAGCTAGTAATAAGCTTCATACTATTGATAAACATGCAAAATAGGCTATTCGAAGTTCATTACTTTTCAGTGACGTAGATAATTTAGTGAAAGTGAGGATGCGCTGAAGATTAGACAGATGCTAGTTGGTACTTAATTGCGTGGATGAGAAGTGTTCAAATGGTGAAGAAATTGTTCTCTCACGTTTCGAGAGCTTTTCCCGCTCTCAGATCACATATTTCTAAACAGTACCATATATTTACGAAACTTCAAACACAGCCAGTTTCCTTCACATCTTTTAATAATTGATTTTCGTTTACCCTCCACCGGGCACCTTACGTTACAGCAATTAAACTAGCAGACGTAGTGTTGCACCTTTGGTAATTTACCATTTCAATTTTAACTTCTTTACAAGTTATAAATCTGTCACACCTTTATAGAAGTGTCAATGCCACCCTTTTTTTGGTTTAAATACTTTGCTTTATTTATTTATATTACATATGGATAGAAATAAGTTTGTTTTCCTTAATGTCCTTATACAGCAGCGGGGTTATGAAGGACGGGACCTACAGCTTAAAGTGGAATCCGAACTACTATTCGTTTTGAACCTGAGAGAAATTGTCTTCCACCTGTACTCGAACCCGGAACCCGTTGATTATAAATGCGATGAGTCTACCTACTCATCACGGAGGACACCTGATAGAAATACGTTGTGTTGATCTTGTATACTTGTGAATAGAATTATTAACACTCACTTAATCAGAAATACAGCGACTTAAACTTTCATATTAATAAAAGAAATAAATAAAGATAGTACGAATTATTTTTTAGTTTTCGCGTGGGTTCAGATTCAGTATGAGTGTAAATTTTACAGAAAATATCGAGAATTTCGCGTAAAATTGTAGTAGATTTACAAAAATATCGGAATTTTGGAGGGGATCCGGACCGCCAGGACCTACCGCAGCGTACGTCACTGGATGCTTCTGATCAACTCAAGCCCAATAAACAGGCAATCAAACTAATAAATAATAATGAGATATCAATCCTTGCTGATGTGCCGCTGGAATTTAGGCGAAACAACATAGTCTATTCCTTAGTATTTTTAGTTACATTGATGGATTTACCTTGTGTATTTTTGGGTTTACGAGGTATGGACACGCTCTTTCCAAGGTGGGCTTTCGATAATCCATCAAAGTCAGAAGATACTTCTACATCTAATGAGATACAATCGAACGCTCCATCTTCCATTGAGAATATGCTAACTATATTAATCAAGCAAATAAACGATAACTCTGTGAATGCTACTTCAAATGCAAACCTTCAGATGAGTTTCGAAGCAATGCAAGCTGAAATTCAGGCTCTTAGGAACATTATGCACGAAACTGTATCTCAAGAATCCAATGAAATATCTAAGTTGTGTTCATATATGCAAACGTTAACTTCATCCATGGCTGTTCAGAATCAAGCATCTAGTACATCAACCACATCTACCTATGAGTCATCGCAAACTGATTCACTTTCTCTCCGAATCAACAAAAGGTAGAAAGGAATCTAAAGCTTCACCATCTGATATTAAGCGAAACAGAGATAAGAAATCGTCTAGCAAATCGAATCATACCAAAGTTGATATGGCATCGGAATCAATTGAAGGTACGCCTAGTGATACCAAAATTAATCTATAGGTGTAGCACAATGAGCAGGGCTACGCTTACAAGCAAATTAAACCAACTTTTGAGTTACAAAAGAATAATTTCGAAAAAGTGGTGTGTGAAGCAAAGTTGCAACTAGCATTGGATTTGATTAAGAAGTTTAATCGCTTTCCTTTCTTAATCTGTGACAAACGTTGTGTTTTATAATTCAACGCATCGCATCTCATACCATGGAACTATTACATTTCGAAGCTTTTGCCTAGTGATTGGTACCAGTGATTTTGACTGACCAATGAATCGGAACAAGATTTGAACCTGTGATTTTTAGTGATTTCTAACAGAAATTTCCATTCAACAATGTGAAGAGCAGTAAATGTTTGTTTTTTATGCGGCTAGCTTTGTTTAGTGAACTTTAATCTCTTTTATTGCTCTTGATCGAAACTTTTTTAGTCAACAAACTATAAATCAAACAACTGCAAGTAACATTGTGTGGTTTTGATTTAATTATGTTAAACAGTGTTAATTTTCCTTTCTTTTATCTTGCAATTAATTTTGCATGGAAAATGTCTAGTTCAAACGTAGTTTCAAACCCCTAATTGAATGTAAAGTAACCGCTTCAAAGTTCATCTTTATTGTAGTGTTATTTTTTTTTTTTTTTTCAACGGGAGTCTTCTTTTTGTACTAGCAAGAGGTGAATGCAATAGCACTGCAAAATGTATTATTGTTTCCAATTGAACTTTTACTTGTATCGTTTTGGCAACATTGTCTAACTATTGTTTCACGTCATCTTTTGTTTTGCGTAGCGCTTGATTTAAACAACTCGTTAGTTACGAACTTGGAATTTGTAACTTCTAGCAAGGAGACTGATTTATCAGCAGAGATGGAAAAATGTGTAGATATCCTACACACATCAAACAGTATATCCGATCGTACATTGAAAGGTAAATGTAAGAACCAACTTACAAGTAAATTGCATCTAATTCAATTTGCTATTTCGTCTGTAAAGTGTAATTTATACCCACGCAAGATTCATAACACATGCTCATAATAAAGTTATTAATCTATCGTAGTGTCAGGTATTATTTAGTAATATGCTGTAGGTTCTTCAGCGTTATATATCAAACTCGGCATTTGTTCTATGGTAATACATGTTGATTAACCGCATTGTGAAGAATCTAACCAAAGCACATCAGGACTACAAAAACCAATTCAGACCTGCTATTGTCAGCGAGATTCTTTATTAGAGCCACTATATTGCGAATATGACTAGGCAATTTGTTGAAAAGCTGTACTCCTTTATGTGCAATTGTTTTCGAAAATAAAGTAGTATTGTGAGATGGGACCTAAAAATGATATTTAGTTCTAGTATTATGTTCATGTTTGTCTGAATTCTTTTTGTATATTTCTTGTTTCTTATGGACTAGAAGAAGTGTCTCGTATATATACAATGAAGGGAGCGTAAGAATATTTAAGTCTCCGAATAGTGCTCTACAAGAAGCATAGTATGAGCTGTTCATGATTATTCTTATTACTTTCTTTTGGAGTATAAAATCTTTTTTAAATTCTGTAGATGAACCCCAAAATTCTATACCATATCTGAGTTTACTTTGGAATAGTGCATAATAGGCCGATAGTACTGTTTTTTTGCTTAAAATGGGAACGAGTGACCTTATTAGGAAGATTACAGACGACAATTCATGACACAATTTTTCAGTATCCTGAAACCATGATAACTTGTTATCGATATGAAGTCCGAGAAAGTTGACTGTTTCCACTGGCTTTATTAGTTTCTTGCCTATTCGAAGAGCATAAGATGTCAACTAGAGCTTGATTATCGATGGTATAATCGATTTCTTTATGCATGTGTACGCCTTTGATTTGCACTACTCAAATGATATTTTTAGTCCGTCCATGCCAAAATAGTAGCTCATGTTAGAAAGAAATAGTAGTAACTGAAGGAAAGCCAAAGGTAACTTCAGTCAGGAAGGCACACCCGGGATTCGAATTTCGGATCTCAAACGAGTTAAGAGGTTTCGATTAAGAACAAAGTGCTTTGCAAGTGAACCACTCTACGCTCACTTTGTCAGTATTTTCCCTTTAGCCTTTACTTACATATTAGAAAAGGTAACGGTGTTCCCTGTATAATGCGCACGCGCCGGGAACGGCGCATGGGGGCTTCACATATTCTCGACCTATGGCATAAGGTGAAGTGGGTGGTCACTGGTCAGTCCCACGCTCATCCGCCTTTATCTCCCAAAGTGCCCAGGAGTACAAAGGGCAGTTCGGTACTCAATTTGATAATATATAATATATTTTCTGTGTCTAACGTGATATGAAATTCTGCTTTATATTTTTGTATGTGAAATTTTGGCCTTATATCTAATATATATTAGTTGATAAATTCATTATTTTGAAAAAGTCTTATAATATATAGGATTTTTTTTTTCAAAAAGTATCTGTATCGGCAGTATCGGCCTCTTCAGTATCGGTATCGAGTATTGGTGGAAAAGTGGTATCGGTACATCCCTTTCTGCCTGTGACCTATGTCACCATCCATATTTGGACCTGCCCTGAGTTATCTATGCTGAATACCAACCAGTTAATACATATGGGAAATTGCCCATGCAATTCCAACAGAAATATAGCTAACAAATGAGAAAACAGGGTAATTAAAAACAAATAAGAAATCCGTCGTTTTGAGTCCCAAAACAATAAATTAGATATCACATGAACCGAAAACTTACAAAGAAGCCCGGTTATGCAAGCAATAATACCATGTCTGAACAAGGAAACTGGTAAGTCCAAGAACCTGGTTAACTTCCCCAGAAAGGAAGCCTACCAAACAGACAAGAGGAAAATGAAACGAGATGAAACCAACAGAATAAACTGCAGGTCAAGCAGGCAAGAGCCCGGTCAGAACATGGCTGGGCGACACTAAAACACATTCTTATGCCATGAAGACAAACTTAGAATGCTAAAATAATAACCCAACAGCCACTACCACCAGAGGGCTGAAACCAAAGAAACCGGAATACCACCTCAAACTCCTGACTACATTTGATACACACGCATGGATCCGTGGACACACATGAGCACATAAAGGTTCAAAGAACAGAATAGCTAAGTTAACTGGAAATAACGGTAAACCGCTAACAACAAACATTTAGAACAAAATCAAAATCAGAGGGCGCTGGTACACTATTATAACTACAAAAAGAATGAGAAGAGAAAACTCATTCATCACATATATAAAGAGAGAATCCAACAGGCTGCGATGAACGGAAGCTCCGGGTCTCACATCACAAATAAAAGTCACAGGAAGAGAACGCACTTCGTCCATTTTCTTGATTTTACGGGATAAGATAAGATGAATTTTATGGGCGGTAATTGATTTTACAGGAAAGTGCTTTTAAAAGTCCATAATCAGCAATACGTATACCTGCACATCAAATAAAGATTTGCTTGTAATAGACGGATTATACATATTCTCTTCATGCATAGTAGTTTGTTAAGAAGTCACTCCATGTGTCTGCCCTCAACGCGCAAGAAGCAAAATAGTCCAACGTACTTTTCGCTCTTTCACTCTCCTTTCACAGTTCCATGGCTCAAAACTTTGTTCTATTTAGCATTTTAGTAACACTTTCACACACGATACAAACCTTACATTTCTACAATTTTTAAATTTTCTGGAATTCGAGGATTTTTCTAAATTAAGCATTACAGTTGTCACATGAAAATACACATATAAAGACACGAGACACAAATTACAATTAGTTTTAACATATGCAGCTATCATTTAGAAAGCTTTCCACAGTATAGTACGCTTTGCTTAATTCTTTTAGAGCTTTCCGAAATATTTGACTATCAGCTATATCTTTAAAACTTGCTGGTATCTTATTGTATAGTCAAGTACTATTTACATATACTGTTTTTCTAAAATTTGCATAATTTTTTGCGGAATTACATACATGTTCATATTTTGCCGAGTATTATAGGAATGGATCTCATTTGTAGCAGTGCGTTCTGCTATCCTTAGATTTAGAATTTAGAGCAGAGATTTTGTGAATAAGCGTGACATACCGCATGTGCTGATATATATATTTGTTGGCATGCATGTATCTAGAAGCGGTCCATTGTCTTTGGGGAGGGGGTCTGAGGTCTGTTTGTGAGGGAAATTTACGTAAAATGCATATAATTTGGCCTAAAATGATACTAATTTAAAAAATCTTAATTTTGGATGAAAGTCCGGACCCTCAGAACCCAACCCTAAATACGTCCCTGTTTGTTGGATTCGATTTCAATACTGCATCTGTCTTTATAGGACAGTTTGCACGTGACCAAATATTTCCCTTTACTGGTTACTTACTTCAGTTCGAAGAAACTTTCGTACGCTTGTCAAGGAAGTTTCTCCATACGCTTATCAAGGATGTTTCTCCATATCTTCTTGGTTTAATTAATTCTTTATCGGAATAACAATAATTCACTTGTATTTGATGTACTGTACACGACCAATCTTGTACTTACAAATACACTTAAATTAATAGACTTGTTTCATTCTCACCACAATCAACCGTCAAACTATTTTAGCAAGGAAATAGTTTGCTTACATTTATATTAAAGCGCTATACGTATTTATTGAACACAAACCTTTCAACTCTTTGGTTAAAATGAGAAGTGTAAAATTTTATTTAAATTTCTTTGGTAAAGATTAAACACAAACAATTCCGTACATCCTTCCTCCTCCTTATCTGAGAATACATACTTGTACATTAGACAATTAGAATGTAGGAAAATAACGTCAGGCAGTTAAACAAAACACTCAGAAGTCAATTTCACTTAGGTGTAAACACTTCTCACAGGGTATTTTTTACCAGGAAGCGAGCGTGAAAATGAGCGTGCCTTTTACGCTCAGAACAGAACCCAGTTTATTTCTGAGCAAAACTCATGCTCAAACTCACGTTTTAAAAACTGAGCGCGCTCAGCTCAAAACTGAACAAAGTGAGCGCACTCATACTACAACAACACTACATTTCACAGTAGATCTACTCCTGCTCATTCACTGTGGGGACCCTCTCTAATTTAGTGACTTTTTACACATTCACATATACTTTCAGTACCTACAACACTAAACACAGTTAGCGCTTTGGAAATTCGCTTCCACGTAAATTATTCGAACTTTCTTCTGAGTCACATGTTCGCCTTTCATTATATACTTTCTTATCACTTCGTCTTTAATTCTTTTACTCTCTGTATACATCTAATCTTGCGTTGGCATGGGTCCCCCAGAAGACGACTGTAGGTCGAAGATGAAATTGACAGGTATTATGCAAGACTGTTCCAAGTTAATTTTTGTAGCAACCGCCCAAACTTTACATCGGGTTATTGGGGCACATGATGCATTGTATACTAGGGGACTTCTAGATAATCTATGATCCATTTACTCTTGACAGCCAGGATACAAATTTAGCCCAGAGATTTTCTTTAATTATAGTAATAAATATTGCAAACATTGGTATGAGGTTCACACTGAACCACTTTTAAGCACTCCACCATAAAGGACACTAACAGTTGTAGATTTAGTGTGACTTGCTGTTGTTTTTGTTCTTGATTATATTGCCATATCGATATGCATTTGTATGTATTTAGTTTACATTTTCTTCATTATTTTAGAACAAAATGGTGTTTTCTGGCTATTGTATCAGTAGCCTATACTAATGTCACAGACCATTATCTCTCACAATAATACTTTTACGGCAAAACTGACTTCAGAAACGCGTTTCTCGTAAAATTCTAGCCCAGAATGACATATCACACGATCCCCTTTCTATTTAAGAAAACCAATAGAAATTCAATATGGCGGCCGTGAAGTACATACCTTCCAACAGGTAGCGCCTTCCACCCAATACCCATTACCATGTATTTGCTTTCCATTTCTTCGAGCATTTTACAAATATAATGTAATTTCCACACTTTTTCTTTACTCTCCAGAAACAGTAATCTGACTATTTTATCATCGATATTTCCCATAGTAATTGCACTCGAGTTGCCAAAATTTGCATGTACACATATTTTGACATTCTAACCATAATGGAAGAAAGAAATTTAGAACTATTTTCTGCCCCATCAGTATGTTTGATTGTTAAATTCAGGCCGGGTTAGGGAAGGGGGAAGGATGCGGGAAGGCTAAGTTGAAGGTATTATCCCGGAATTTGCCTGGTGTGACAGGAAAAACCTGTCAGGATGGTCGGCCGCTGGGATTGAACCCACGACCTCCCGAATGCGAAGACAGTGCTCTGCTACTGGACCACGGCGCTCGGTGCTTGCTGTTGTTAAAATATTAGTTTGCTTTTGTGCATATTATCTAGTGATTATGAATTATGAAAGTACACGTGTTCATTTAGATAACACTATGTGTGATAAAATTAAATAAAATAAAAATAATTAAACTCATCTGATCTCATTTCCACCCACTTTCGTCTTTGTGAACAACACTTATACCACCTGACTAAAATCATGAATTGAACAAATTATTGTGTAATTTTCTTAAGAGCGAGAATGTCAGGGAATTACAAGTTGTGACTTAAAAGCTTACGATTATTGTTGAGTAGATCGCTAGCTAGGTCTATTACCAACAGCGTAATTTAATGTCTTAAAATTAAGTAGTTTTTCGTAGGCATGTTGTAAAGTAGATTTTTACAGACCTTGATATCAAGTGTCTGGTAGAAGAGTAAATAGACTGCTATGGTCTATCTATATAAAATCTATTTCTCCTTAGAAATTATTTCTAGACCTCGGTTGATAACATCTTTAAGTGAAGCAAATAAAAACTGTTAGGATTAAACTTACGTATGGAACCTAGAGGTTTACATACCCGGAAATTCCACATATAAGTTTTTTTTTTTTTTTTTTTTTAATTAATAGCCTCCTAGCGCACCTCCATAGATTAGGGTTAACTTTAAACTGTTGTCTTTAGGAAAACTGTACAACTTCATTTGCAGGTGATATGGAGCATCAGCGTATGGTAAGAGTGGAAAAACAACACAAATTTGCACAAGAAAATGGTCTTTCATCACACACTGTTTCAGCTCGCACAGGAGAATGTGTAAGTAATATTACTCTTTCAATGACGTAACAGTGCACTGTCTGGAAAGTAATAGGAAACGTTCTGTAGATTTTATTACAGTTTTCAGTGTTAACTATTCAACTGGTTCACACAGTAAACTCTAGTATCGGTTAAGGATACTAATTTAAAAAAAAGGGAGAGAAATGTAAGATAGTTTCATGTAGTACCGTATAAGGAGAATGTTGCATGACGCGGTAAGTTTTTATATTGTAGTGCAGGAATATCCTTTTTTACGTGTTTTTGGTAATGCAGCACTTTTCAGTTATTTTATTCTTTTAGGTAGTGCGATGTTTCGGTGGCAGAACATTAATGTTGCTTTTTCATCGTTTTTATGTGCCTATATATATATAACATGGTAGAGAAAGGTAACAAGGTAAAAAAAAAAAGAAACGCGCACACACAATTGAAAAGCACGTAATACACAAAAGCGTTTTCACATGATAGGAGAGAAAGTGGACAGAGAGGACTGGTACGAGACTGGTGCTAAGGAATCGCCATGTTTCCAACTAATGCTGGGTAACAGTGTGGCCAGGTTATGGAGGCGGGAAAATGACTAGATGGTTCGGAGAAAATACCAAATGCAGAAGGAAGTGTGGAGGTTACTAAGAGTAGGTGAGAGGCTTCCTAAAGGAATAAGAGGGTACAGAATCAGAGGGGAGAGGAAAATAATAATAATAATGAAGATGAAGACGATAAAAATAAAAAATAAGATGAAAGTGCTAATGGAGACGGAAGGAAGGAGACTGGAGGAAGGAAGTACCGAAGAAGAGGGAAAAGAGGAAGAGACTGCACATGCAATTAAGGCCGGGCTCATGGTTGGCACAGAGGATAGAGATGTACGTCTGCTCCCAACTCTTTCTAACTGTGGGGGTGAGTCAAGATATTTTCAGGATGCTGAGTGCTGACTCGAAAGGTTTCGTCAAAAGTACAGTCGTGTTATGAAGTGTGTTCAGGTATGTTGAGATGCGGAAGTTGTGATTTGGAGGGGTAGCGGTGGTTGTTGATGCGGATTGTTAAGGGTATTTGAGTTTCTCCAACGTATAAGGCGTAACATAGGTTACAGAGTAGGAAGTCAGAGACGTACTCTTTTCGACACTCTGGCAGTTGCATGTCGTCCAACTTCATGTACCTCCTACTCTGTAACCTATGTTCCGCATCAACAACCATCGCTACTCCTCCAAATCACAACTTCCGCATCTCAACATACCTGAACACACTTCATATCACGGCTGGACCTTTGACAAAACCTTTCGAGTCAGCACTCAGCATCCTGAAAATCCTAAACCTTGACTCACCCGCACAGTTAGAAAGAGTTGGGAGCAGACGTACATCTCTGTCCACTGTGCCAACCATGAGCCCGGGCTTAATGGACATTTCCGTTTTCACCGTCCTTATATATTTAACAATTTGATTGTGTACGTCAGATTAAGAAATATATAATGTTTATGGAATTTCAGCTCTACGGTTTCTCGTTACGTAGAAATGTAGCATGAAATATTGAGAAATTCTACCTCCTACCTCATTCAGCGAAACTAGTCTTCTGATTGGTTTGACGTAATCAATTTGTAGTAGTACAATAGATATATGTGTCTCACTGTGTACGTTTCTTTTGAAGACAAAAAACATGAAAAAGAAAGAATATTCACATCATCACTTAACGAAATAATTAATATATACCATCACACAACCCACTTGAACAAGTTTAAATAAAAAATAGGCCCTACCTGTTTTTATTAACAGAAATGTCTGAAACGAATGACATGGTATTGTCTCACTTTGCAATGCTTCTTATCGCTACTTTGTCGTGTTTGACGTGCTCTCAATGTGGCGTAAGTCGTTAACGCGTATATTTTTCAATCTTTTTTGCTTCGCCGAAGGGTGATCGAAATCCCTATCGAGAAACATGTTTGTTTTTATTTCTACGAAACGGAATAGTAACTGCAATGCAATAGTTTCAACTTAAATTTTTGTTTCTTACATCTTTTTTTTCTCTCTATCGGTATGTTAAAACATCGAGCTCTACGTAACGATACTGGAGTGACTGCTTAGTGTCGAAAGATAGACGCCAGAGCAAATATTTGAAGAGTACAGAAAACACAATCAAAGTCACATTTTGAAAGTTGTGTGAAAACGCACATTTTAAGTTGTAAGCATTTGAATTTAAATTTATGACTAGCCTTATAGCACATTATCGGCCTACACCAAAGTGCCTAAAGACCAAAAATAAATATAAATTCAAGTGCTTACACCTTAAAATAAGTGTTTTCTCACAACTTTCAAAATGTGACTTTGATTGATTTTCCCCTGCACTCTTCATTTCAACTCCGTTTACGTATTACTTTTCCTAGTGCTATGTTAAAGAGCATTGTTAAAATTACATCGCCTCGTCTTAACCCTCTCTTAACTTCGAACTCTTCTGACAGGTTTTATTCTATTCTTACTTTACACTCCGTAGTTTTCAAGGTCATTTTTGTTAGGTTGATTAGTTTCTTTGGAATCCCAGATTCTTCCATCATCTAAAATATCTTGTTTCTATACAGACTGTCATATGTTTGCTTGAAATCTACATACATCTGGTACAGTGGTTTATCATATTCGTAAAATTTCTCTAGTGCTTGACGTAGGGTGAAAATTTGATCCGTTGTTGAACGTTGATTCCTGAATCCCGACTGATAGTCTCCTATTATGTTTTCCGCCCAGTGTTCTAGTCTTGTCGTTAGGATCTTGCTAAACAGTTTGTAAGTTCTATTTAATTACGTTATTCCTCGATAGTTTCCACAATCTGCCTTATCTCCTTTCTTGTGTATTGGGTGTATTATCCCCAAGGACCAGCCCTCGGGCATTTTCTCTGTTTCCCACACTTTTTTTATTAACTCGTGTAATGCTCGTGCCACCACTTCACCACTTTCATTCAGTAATTCTGATTCTATACCATCTTGGCCGGGTGCTTTATTATTTATTAGCTGTAGTATTTCTTTCTTTATCTATTCCATTGATGGAGGCAAGGTTTCTTCTAGGTCCCTGAGCTGTTTTCTATTTTCTCCTTTCTCCCTTTTGTTTCTCTTCTTTATCTTCTCCATTTAATAGTTCATAGAAGTATACTTTTCATCTCTCTAATGCCTTCTTTTCGTCCCCTATAAAGTTTTCTTGTTTATCTTTGTAAAACACTGCTCTAGGTTAGAATCCTTTCCTCATTTTCCTTGTTCTCTCATAAAATTTTCTAACTTCCTTTTGGTCTTTCATTTCGTTTAACTCTTCGATCCTTTTCTTCTCATATTCTCTCTTCTTCCTTCTACACATTTTGTTTGCTATTCTTCGTTTCTCCATGAAATCATTTACCACTTGTCTTGTCCGTCTCTGCAAAATTCTATTTCGGGCTTCATTCCGTTCTCTTATCGTTTCTTCACATTCTGCGTCAAACCAATCTGCTTTTCTCTCCCGTTTCTTCTTTCCTAAGGTCTCTTCCGCTGTTATTAATGCTGTCTTTTAATATGTTCCATTTCGTTTCCAAGTTACCTTCTCTCCATGTTTCCCTTCCTGTATCCAGCTTTTCCTCTAATTTCGCCTTGTATTTGTCCCGTAATTCTCTATCTTCTATTCCTTCTATATTATGTTTTCCGTTTTTATCTCCTTTGCTGATTTTCGCTGCATCTATTTGTACCTATTGTAGCTCTCACTAGGAAGTGATCCGTGTCCCCATCTGCTCCACGACAGCTACCGATTTTCGTTATGTCCGCTGCATGTCGTTTATCTATTATGATATGGTCTATTTGGTTCCTTGTGTTATCATCCGGAGAAACCCATGTTTCTTTATATATAGCCTTCCTAGGTTGCCATGTGCTTTTATGACCATGTTCCTCCCACTGACAAAGTCTATTAGCCTTAATCCGTTGTCATTACTGTTATCGTGTAGGCTTTCTTTTCCTATCGTGTTTCTGTAAATATCTTCTTTCCCTATTTTTGCATTAAGGTCTCCTAATATTATTTTAACATCATGTCTTTGCACTTTGCTTATTTCTTCTTCTAAGTTGGTATAAAATTCTTCTTTTTCTTCCGGGGTTTCTTCGGTTGGCGCATACACACTAAATATGATCGTATTCAAGAATCGACGCTCGTATCCTTAAACTACACATCATGTCGTTTATTGGCGAGAAGTTCATTGCTTGTATCTGTAGGGTCTTTTGTACCAAAAATCCTGTGCCTTTGGTGCCTGTATTTCCTCCACTGCACATCAATACGTGGTTTCCTGTTGTAAATATTCCACCCCCTTGCCATCATACTTCCTGTAATGCAGCGATGTTCACTCTGTATTTTTACAGCTCTTATGACTCTTCATTTCCCAGGTTTCTTTAAGGTTCTAATGTTCCATGTGGCTAATGATATTTCCATTTTCCTTCTCATTATCCTCTTCTTTTACCGTTCCGATTCCAGATTTCCATTCCGATTCCGAGGCTGGGTTAGGGTATCCGCAACAAGTTTTCTTTTTACACGGTAAGGTTGTTAGCCTTACGCACAACCCCTAACCTGGAGAACCAGGATTTTTCTGTCGGGGTTTTCTCCCTTATCCGTATTGTCCGCGACTGCTTATTCGTCAGGTGGTACTTGCTTATTTCGCCGCTAACCCTTATATCTGAAGGCCCTTCCACTATCCGCAACCTGTGGACGCGTCCGGTCGCATCTGGCATGCGTGGACCTTTTATGGCCCCGGGATACGAGTACGAGGTGTGTTCAAAAAGAAACCGAACTTCTGCTATAACATCTTTTTTGCACACTGTACAACATTTTAAGCACCTCCCCACTCAAAGTAGGCCCCTTAACTGGCAACACACCGTTCCCAACCTTTCATCCATTTTTGGAAAGCCTCCTGGAACGCACTTTCTGAGATGGCGCGCAGGTCTCTTGTCTCATTGTCCTGAATCTCCTCTGTGGTTTGGAAACGACGTCCTTTCAACCTGGTTTTAAGTTTGAGAAACAGGAAAATGTCTGCTGGGGCTAGGTCCGGACAATACGATGGATGGGGCACAACGGGAGTGTGTGCTGTTTTGGTAGATAGCTGCGGACAAGGAGCGACGCGTGAGCCGGCGCATTGTCATGATGCAACATCCTAGTCTGGTTTTCCCACAATTCAGGCATCTTCCTTAGCACAGCATTCCTCAAACGCGCTAGAATTCCCTGGTAGACTTCCTTGTTTATCATCTGACCACATGGTACAAATTCCTGATGGACAATGCCTTTGCAGTCAAAAAACACAACGAACATCACCTTGATCTTCGACCGACTCATGCGTGCTTTTTTTGGACGAGGAGACCCTTTGCCCACCCACTGCGACGACTGCACCTTCGTTTCAATATCATAGCCATAAACCCACGTCTCATCGCCTGATATGATGTTCTTAAGGAAGTTTTCATTGTCATTGATAGTGGCAAGCAGTTCCTGGCTGATTTCAACACGAGTCTGTTTCTGATCGTCAGTCAACAAAGGCGGCACGAATTTTGCACTGACTTGACGCATCTTAAGTTTGTCACTCAAAATTTGATGGCATGATCCTACGCTGATGCTCACTTCGTCAGCAACTTCTCGAACAGTTAAACGACGATTTCCACGAATCACAGCATGCACTCCCTCGACATGGTCATCATCTGTTTATGTGAAAGGTCGTCCAGGCTTGGGATCGTCACCGACCGACATTCTGCCGTGTTCAAAACGCTTAAACAATTCATAGCACTGCATGTGACTCATACAGTCCTCGCCGTATGCTTGACTAAGCAATTGAAATGTCTCTGTTAAAGCTTTACCAAGTTTGTAGCAAAATTTCACACACACACACACGTTGTTCTTCATGCTCATTCATCATTGTCACTTTGGCACTAATCCGACGAACAGCTTGTAAACGTGCTCACTTCAGCGGCTGTAGCTCGCCAAGTAACGGTCAGAGCGAAACGCGGCAAATGGCAGTTTGTTGTCCAAACCTGCCGCTAGGTGCACTCAGTACCCGCAGCACGCTCCCTCTCCCGGTTGGCGCTCTATTTCAAAAGTTCGGTTTCTTTTTGAACAAACCTCGTATATAGTAAATTTATGAGAAAAATAAAGGAAAATTCTTACAGCTTATATGTTCCGTATTAGAGCACACACATGTATATACAAGCCACTACGATATTTCGTGCACACAGTTGCACTTAGTCATGTGTAGAAGAAGAGAGCGAAGTGCACCACGTGTTCACAAAGCACAAGATTGAAAAGACAGTGGCGACAATTAGCGGACGATGCATCAAGCCTGGAGGACAACTGACTGCTGTAGCGCGTAGATTTCCGGAGCTCGGAACAATTTACAGCTGTACAGCGTGTAAGTACAAGGTGGGATCGTGGAAGGAAATGTGTTGAAAATGTAGAGGAAACGAGAGGTTTAGAGTTACTGAAGGTTAGGGCCAGAATAGATTTTCGCGATCAAACCATGAATAAAGGCACCCTCCCACAGACGGCGGTGCTGGTCGTAGGGGGTAAAATGTGTATTATGGCAACGAGGAACGATATATCAAAATTGTTTTGTGGGATTCGGTGTGTAAGTACACTGAGACATCGTGTTTGTTGTTAGTGCAGAAGTGACAATGGCTGTTAATACGAAGGTTCAGAGGCCAAACAAATCCTACACTCTCATTTCCACATTCTCCAATCTGACCCAGACACAAGATCAGTATTTCCCACCAAACCGAGATTCGTTTTTCAGCATCCACCTAATCTTAGAAACATCTTGGTCCGTACTAATTCTTCCTCGCCACCACCGCAAACCGGCACACATGCATGCAAGAGACCCAGATGTAGGACCTGTTCCATTTTCACCACTTCTCCCAGTCACTATTAATACTGCTTATGACCGGTACACCCTAAATCCCAAGGGTACATGCCACACGTCTAATGTTATATACATCCTAACCTGCAAGTTCTGTGATGCTTTTTATGTGGAGGAAACAGGCTGTGCTCTGAACCTTCGTATTAACAGCCATTGTCACTTCTGCACTATCAACAAACCCGATGCGCCAGTCTCCTTACACACCGAGTCCCACAAACCAACTTCGATCTATCGTTCCTGGTTGCTATAATCCACATTTTACCCCCTACAACCAGCATCTCTACACGTCGTCTGTGGGAGGGCGCCTTTATTCATGGTTTGACCGCGAATTTGTTTCCTGTTCTTAACCTTCAGTAACTCTAAACCTTCCGTTTCCTCTACATTTTCAATACATTTCCTTCCACGATACCACCCTGTACTTACCAGCTGTACAGTTTTCAATTGTTTCATGCTCCATACAGTAGTCAACTGTTCTCCAAACGATGCATCGTCCGCTACGTGTCGCTACTGTCGTCTTAGTCTTTTGTTCTATCCACATGTGTGTGTTTTTGCTCCTCTACAGCAAATCTACGGTATTAATACCGAAATATCGCAAGTACTCTTTATATATTAGTGTTTGAGTGTGTGTATTCTGAAATGGAACAATAAGGTTTAAGTACCCTTCCTTTTTATCATAAGCTTTATATATATATA
>JAGDQP010006523.1:917-68268 GCA_022664845.1 Lepisma saccharinum | reverse complement strand
TTGAACCTCTAAAAGAGTATAATAATACTCTTATAAAGCGTATGTCTGGTCCTAACTCTAAAACAGAAACAATGGATTCCAAGCAGAGTTGCTATCAAAAAATGTTCTTGACATGAGTATATAATCCTTCCATATACTTTGTAATAAACTTTCCTGTTAAATGACTTGCATTAAAAGAGGCTTTTGACAAGCAAATAATGCGTATTTCTATCCGCGAATGTTATGTCTGCTCGAGTGACTAGCGCGGCAGAAAGAAACACTTGGCCTCGAGGTGGCGTCACAGACTTTCCACCCTAAATTCTCTAGAGAAAGTTGTCGGTTGGCGAGACCTTATAGCGTGGTGCGTGTGGGGGTTGATTCAAGCAACCTTGGGTATACCGTATATATGCATTAATTATTTATGTTGTAATTACAGTAATGACAATACTGCATTTTATATTTATCATTTGTACCGTATTATATACTGTATTAAGTTGTGTGCTATTTCTTATGTTTGAAACATGCCCTCAAGAAAGACGACTTTATTATTATTATTATAAGGCCTATATATCCTACCTGGAATTGTGGAATAACTAAATAAATAAATACTGTAAATAAAAAGTAATAATATTTTGTTTCGTCACCACAAATGCAAAAGCGGTCCCATTAAAAAATGCAAAGCAATCAGAGAGAAGGACCTACAATAAGTGTTCGAGGACAATACACACACACGAAAACACAAGCACAAGGACAGAAAGCCAGGAAAGGAAAGAAAAGAAAATATATTTACCACATGGAAAGTTGCGCTAACGAAAGCAGCAGGTAGCAAACCTGAAATATCTGCCTTTCCCCGCCCACAAGCGTTTTAGCAATCATCTGAATGAAGTGGAGAGAGAGGTTTTGACTGAGGGTTGGTGTCCGAAAGTGTCGCCATCTGTTAGGGAAACCGAAAATCATCTCCAATGTTTATGAGTCTTTTCAGAAACCAGTTGACAAACCTTGTCTTGAATGCTGAAAAAAAGTTTTCTCAGGCAGGCTCTTAAGGTGTTACGGTTAAGCTCACTCAACATCATGCCTGGAGTAAGATTGGATTGTGCACTCCGTGGCTGTATGCTTTACGTTACCGTTTCGTTAGTTTTCGGATTCTGTTAGAAATCTTTTATTAATGAGAAAGATCGTCAGATTTCCTAACTGACTGTATTAAAGTTTGGGGCCAGAGTATTTTACATCATAGAACAAAAATGTTATATTTTAATAGTTGAGAAGAATGTTTTCGACAATCCTTGTACTGAAAGTTCATTGTCAAAAATCAAACCTAACGAAAATTGAATGTTTAATTCATGATGCCAAAGTGTTTTAAGTGGAGTAGGCTCCTGTTCGAAATTATAACTTAATGTCTTGTGAACGAACCTTCTCATATGTGGTACTCACTAAGCAAAATTAGTAGTTGACGTTTTGGAAACAAGAGCCATTAATTATACTTATACGAAATATGAACTTTAGATTTTTGAATAGCTGTATCTGAGCTTGTATTCATTCAATTACTTTTAAACTTGTGTACCGCAAAAATAGATAAGTAAAGCTACTGTCATAAGCGAAAACAAATAATTTTGGAATTATGTGAATTGAAAACAGATATTATTTTTTCCCCGAAATTGAAATAATGGGCTACAAACGAACTCCTGTGTATGTAAAGAACTGTTTGACAACGTATCAGAAGTCGATATACAATTTTTCAGAGTAAATAATGTACAAATTTTTCAGCACATATGTTACTCTCTGTGCCAAGTTCTGACATAATTAATATTCTTTTTTACAGAAATAAATATTTCAACAAAGCGGGTTTATTTGATTTTATTTACATGCTTAGCTTTTAGGTAGCTAATTTGATACATATATTTTAAGTTATTTTCAGTAAGGGACACATTTGCTAGAAACTTTCGTTTTTCTCATATGCAAGGTTTTAACGTTGTACATTGAGATAAAACTAACGTTATATTTTCCTTTACTTCAAGTTAGTGCACGTGGGTTATCTAAATATATTAAACCTTTATATCTAAATATATATTAAACCTATATATTAAACCTATATATTAAACCCGTCTTTTATCTAAATATATTCGCTTTTCTTTCTACATGCTTTTATTAAACCTATCATTACAAACAGTAATTATTTCTTAATAAACTACAGTGGCCTTGAACGACAGGAGTCAAGTCGTCATCTATCACCAGATATTGGTTGATTTAAGGTTCTAGTTCGGAATGTGTACCTCGTTTGTTGACAGTTAATATGAATATATAAATTTCTCCTTTTATGCTCGGCTCTGGTATCCTCGTCGCTCAGTTAAGCTTGTTTTCCTCTCGTGTTTTCGATACTAGGTAGTTTATTGACTTTCAGGTTAGGGTTTTACCAGATCATATGGAGTGAGTGGGCACCAGGTAGGTTCCGCATGCACATTGCACACATGTAGTTTTATGGTATTTAGGGAATAGGTGAAATCTTTGCTATTGAGTGGTTCACGTTATGACTTGTTCTTTCTGGTGAGAGATGAATAAAGTCACTGCCGAAAGACTAGGCTACGGACTCTACTGTAGTTTCAGATCCGTTCTTTTGTCGGGATGAGTATGACACTTCTCAGTTTTAACGCCTTTGTTTTCTTTACGCGAGACATGGATGGCATGCTGATTTACGATGGTTTTGCCTGCGTGCTTGATAACTGCTAGGAGTGCCTAGAATAAACTGGAGTCTATGGACTACATATCTGAACACTGCTTTTCAGTGTTATAGCTACTCAGTCAAGTTTCCTTTCTCATAGTGTATCCTTACTATGTTTCTCGTCTGGTGGTTGGCGTGCGAGCTTCACACACCCCTCTTTTCTTCGCCTCCTGAGTTTGTTTCTTCGTAGTTTTTTGTCATTGTATGTTTTGAATGAAGGTTTGAGGTACAAATACCTTTTATTTTAATAATCGCGTGTTAAGTTCTCTTTCACTTGATGTCCTATCTCTTTTCGTCCAGCGTTTTCTACTGGCATCCAGAGAAGAAGAGTAGCTGAAGTGACTTCCGCGAGGGTAAGCAGTGGGTCATGTTCAATTGTTCATGGCTAGTGAATCTGTTCTTAGCTTTTGAGTGACCTTGATGCTTCAAGGTATTGCTATCCATGTTCCAGTCCACATGTCATGTTAGTTTCTATGAGTCTCTCACTGACTTATTAATTGTCTTCCGCGCTTTTAGAATAAATTTTCAATTTTTCCCTCTTTCGAAGAAACCCTGTTTATTTTGTTTAATCCTGGAACTTGCGTGGACAGGGTAGTCGCTTTTGCCGCCTGGCGTGTGTGTAGGAGGGTTTCAGCTGGCTGGTTGAAAAACGCATTCCAGCCTATCCAAGACGTGGGCGATATGTCTCAGGTAGTCAATGTCACTAACAAGTAGAAGACTTCCTCAGCCAACCTCTCACGTCCAAGGTCAATAGAGTTAAAGGAAAGAAATCTACAAAATCATTGCAAAACTAAATTCGAATAAGTCACCGCGCCAAGACGCTATAGGAAACACAATCCTAAACCTTTTCACGGAAGAATCAGTTCAATTATTAACAAACCTATTAAACATCGTAATCAAATACGACTACTTTCCTGCTCAATGGTAAGTAGAGAAATTTATTAACATTACAAAGCCAAACAAAGACCACAAAATTCCGCAAAATTACAGACTGTTTAGCCTTCTTAATACGCTGGTAAAACTAACGGAATCAGTCGTTTCAAGAAAACTCCAGTAATCTACAGCGCGCAATTCACTCTTATCCGATGAAGAATTCGGTTTCAGAAACCGCTACAGCACAACACACCAATTAGAGTCGCCGAATATTTCTTTAGACTTTAATTAACTTTAATTAAAAGTGGTCCACAGGCGCTATATCTCTTGATGTGGATAAGGCGTTGGACAGAACCTGGCAAACTGGGCTTATATACAAACTCTTACAGGATAAATTTCTAGACAAACTAATCCACTTATTAGACAGCTACCTAGAAACGAACGTTTGTCGTGCAAATTGATGACCAACAAGCATCTGCATGCCAAACAAGAGCTGGTATTTCCACGGGTTTCCTAATGATAATGTTCCTTTTTTCACTCTACGTGAACGATATCCCAAAACATATTGATACTAATTTTTGTATTGTATACTGACGACACTGTCGTGTACGTCTCCTTTATATAACCCAGTCAAATATGTGTACACCTACCTACAGCACCATCTTTCTTTACTTCAAGAATGGTTCACATAATGGAAAATTAAAATTAACGAAACCAAATGGGACGCCGTTCTATTTAGAAGACGACTTAATAAACCGGCTCTCATTCGTCTCAAGAACACAGATATCCCATGGAAATGCGAGGCGAAATACCTGGGATTACTTCTTGAGAGTAAATTAACTTTCCAACTTCATTTTACCACACAAATCGATAAGGCAAGTGGCCGACTGGTTCAATTAAACGGCTTCGACACATCTGAACGGCTCAACATCCAAAGCAACATAATATTATACAAGACCTTGATGTGTCCAATTCTAACATATGCAGTGCCTTCCTGGGCATTCGCAGCGAAAATGGACATACAAAAGCACAGCACAACCACAAACTTGCATAATAATCTCTCAATTGACACAATACATGAGACAATTATAAACCTCCCCCGCTCTTTCTACAATAAGCTCTCTGCCACAGACAACAGTCTCGTCACAAGGCTAGGCAGATATCCCATCCATACTAATTATAAACAATAAAGACCACTTCACATTCTAGTTCCTCATCTGTCTAAGTAATAGTTGGAAGCTAACAAAACGGAACTCTGCTACTTTTATGTTACTCAGCTCGTTAAGTGCCGTGTTTAATAGCTGATGTATTAGTTTTATCGGTTTCTTTTTGGTATTTATTACATGTTGTCTAAAGTTCGATTTCTCATCTAGAGCGATTTCTAAGTATTTGAAATTTCTACTCTTTTTATTGCTTCACTGATTCTTTTCATTATTGGGCCTCTACCCCTATTTAAGTTGCCCTTGAATAATACGTATTTTGTTCAGATGTTTGTAATTTATTATTTTCGCACCACGACGTAAATGTTGTTGTTATTCTATTTCCTTTTTTGAATTTTGTTCCTGGTGTTACCTTCTAGCACCACGCCAGATCGCCATCATAACTCACTACACACTCCGCCTGTCATTCTGTTTAGTTTCTCCAAGCGTGGATCGAGGTCTATATCCAAGAAAATATCGGGTACTAGAACCGATCACTGCGGGCATCCTCTTGCTCGTATCTTGACCACTACACCGTCCGCAGCATCCCCTTTTTATTATCCTCTGTGTAAAATAGCTTTTTATTAATTGCCAGAGTTTGGGATAAATGTTTAGTCTTTTAAGTCCATCCATCAAACCCGGTCACCACGACATCTTTACTATAAACTGAAAAGCTATTAATTCTTACCGAAATATGCTTTCATCTCGTATATACACTGCATTAATTTCTAATTACGGTAATATTCAAGGAAGATATCTATTTTTGATCATAATTACAGTCCGCGAAAATCAATTATCTTTAGCTCAATTTTTTTCCTTCAAAATTCCGAGAAATAAACTGCTTTTTCAAGGGAAGTGATATATGCTTGGGTTTACTAGTACATTGTCTTTGAAACTGAATTTAACTTTTAAGGCCTGTAGGAAGCTTTGGCTCAGGCCGGATGGACGATGATGAGATGAATTGGTGAAATGAAGAAAGTGAGAGGAAATTGGAGAGCCCCAAGGAAACCAACGCACATGATGTTTGTCCACCACAAAGCCCACATTGCGGAGGTGAGAACTCTACGAATTGAGCCACCGTAGTCCCAATAGTACATTGTGTTTTATTGTACAAACACTGGGCATTGCTGCCTCATGCTCCGGACTCCAAGACTCGCCCCATACTATGAAAATATATACAGATAAAGACAGTGTAAGGAAAAATTTTCTGTTATATGCATTCTTGAAGAGAGTTGTATAAAAGCATAATGAATACTCTTGTAAACAAGCAACTACATATAGGTTTCTTTTAATGCGTCTGTTGCAATAAGGCTCAGAGCAATATTACTTCAGATATATTGTAACGTAGAAATGTTGCGAGGCTCTCCCGCGGATTTTTGAAAGTATTTGAGTAGTTATTGGCACGTAACGGTATGGGGATCATTTCAAAAATTGAATTTTAAAATAAAGTGGCAACGCTGATAAATTGGGTGTTTGAGAATAGGAACACCCAAAACTTTCTTCTATTGTGTTGAATTATGCTCCAGCTAAGTTTGGGGCAGATCTGGCATGGAAGAGGTGTTTTTCAAAATTATTTTTAAGTTGGCAACACTGAGAGTTGGGCAATTAAGAAAATCTCATATATACCAAATAATATTTGTAATCTAGGGTTTAATTTATGTTGTATTTCTTCTTAATTACCTATATAAAAGTAATTCTTGCTTAAAGGGGCGTTAGAAGTGTTTCTAATTGCTGCCCTGAAAAAACGAAGGCTCATTTTTTCAATAAAAACGGAAGTTCTAGAAAAAACGAACGGCTTTTTTTCTATTTACAACACTAATTATAACAAATATCTCTATATTGTCTCCGACGTTGAGACGATGTTCCTTGGTCCGAAAACGAAGGGCGAGCGTGAGCACCTGGTAAACTTCTGTGTACCAAACAAAGATGTAATGAGTGTAAGGATGAAGCATCAGGCGCCACATTCATGGTTTGTGGAGACACTGAGTATGGGGGGTATCCGTGATTTATCCTTTAAAACAATGAAAGAATTTATGAGCGATGTATTGAAAGAACGCTCTTCGTTTGAAAAACTGGTGGTGCTTAATCAGAATGGATCGCATTATGACATGTTTCGGGCGGCCAAGAGTTTACTGTTGGACCAAGGTTTCGGCAGAGCTGAAAATTATTACTCAAGGCCAAAAGATTATAGAAATGACTCTGGGTAGCAGCAAAATCATCTTCCAGGACACCTTCGTTTACATGGGTGTTAAATTAGCGAAACTCGCCAAAACTTTGTAGTTAGAAAAAAACTGAAAAAGTGGAGTTTTCATATCACTTTAATGTGCCTGAGAATCAGGATTACGACGATGTTAATCCTGATTTTGAATATTATGACCCAGAAAGCCGATCCGAAAAAGAATATAAAGCTGAAGGAATGGCATGACGAATGTGTTAATGCAGACTATAACTTCCACATGCAGAGAATTATTACAGTATTGCAAACACGATGTTGAAATTTTGGCGAGAGAGTGGTCAAGTTTTCGAATATTATAGAAGAACGCACCGATGGGTTTCAGTGTTTTCCAGTATCCTTAACAGTAGCTATCAAAGTGTTTCGCACTCTCTACCTCCCGGAAGAGACTATTGCAATCATTGCTCCACGCGGATTCCAGCACAGAGACCACCAAAGTAAGAAGCCGTGCAGTGGTAAGAGTAAATGTCCCACATTCGAGGTAAAGGAATCCAGTATGCAGCCATTGGAGGTGAATATAATGTTGGAAAATATAAGGTAGATGGTTTCGAAAAAGAAACAGAAACAGCACTAGAGTTCGAGGGCTGTTACCATTGCGGATGCCCTATTTGTTACCTTTTACCTCAGGCACAAAGCCATCCAAGGCGGGCAAACGTTGGAACAAAACTATAATCGAACCTTGGAGAATATTTCATATTTAGAGAGAGCATGGAAGAAAAAAGATATGTGGTGTGGGAATGTATGTGGGACAAAGATGTGAAGAAAAATAAGCGCATCCAGAACTTTATTAAGACACATTGTACGACTTTGGATGGAGGTCTTAGTCCAAAGGATACATTCAAGGGCGCAGGACGGAATGTTTCAGGTCTTTGTACAAATGATGAGAAAAACAAAAGATCTGCTATTATGACATCACGTCACTTAATCCTTGGGTAATGGCAAGAAAATCTTTCCCGGTGGGAACGCCCAAGGTATACAAGGGCAATTTCCCAGATATAACAAAAGTTCACAATATAGTAGACTGCACGGTAGAGCCCACAAAGTCCCAACGTTACCAATGAATTGCTATTCGAAATTAATGTTCGGTTTATGTCGAACATGTATGGAAGAGAAAAATATCAGGGAATGTAAGCACGACTCAGAACAACGGATGTGTAGATGCACATTCTGTTCGTCCGAGTTTCAGAAAGCCATAGAAAAGGATACAGATTCAAGGAAATACATGATGTATTGGAATTCCATATGACAACAGGATTATTCAAAAACTATGTGGGAAGTTTTCTAACGATGAATCAAGAGGCGGGTGATTTTTCCGCAGAGTTGGAAACTAAAAAACTAAAAGAGTATATTAAGAAGTATTAAGAACATGAAAATATCAGGATGAAATATGAAAACATCAGGCAAAATCCAGGTATGAGATTCACTTCCAAAATTTTCTCAATTCATTATTCGGCAAATGGGATCAGAGAACTGATCTCCCTCTAACTTGTATTGTTACGGACTATAAAACGCGCCGCACTATGTGCAAATGAAAATGCAAAAAACGTAAACTGTTATTACAAAAAGCATCTGGAGGTGTGATTCGTACTGTAACACAAGTGACTATAAATACCATAAAGGGCAACATTCCGCTTTCTCCCAGTCTGAAGCAACGCCTACGTTATCACAAGAAGTTGCATCGTGATCTTGCTTTTGCAAAACCCAGTCTTTAACGTAAACCCTTAAGTCAAAAGGGTGGTGCACTTTTGCCATTATTACTAGTGCCCGTATTAAGTGCAGTGGCTAGTAGTCTATTTAAACGATAATATGCTACTTTACAGTTTTAAAAAATTATACTTGTACCTGAACAAGCATCTGCTCAAATGATTTCTTCTGTTAAATCCAGTGAATCACTTCAGGCACGTTTAGACCAGGAAATGCAAGATATATTACTACGCACTGATCTAACAACCCAAGAAAAATGGAATTTGTACCAACAAGCTTTACATCGATACTTGGAATATACACCATAAGCACATAAATCAAGAGCACCTCTTATAGACTCATATCCATCAGCAGCAGAAGCAAGTCAATCTTCACCACCATTTCAATTCATTCCTGATTCTGTCCCGAAAAAACTTAGTCGAAAGGCAAGAGTATTATTAAAACTAATGCACGCACCCAATCGCATCAGTTGGGATCCAACGGGTGTAGTAATCATAGACAATAATCCTGTGTTCATAGACATAGACAATAGACAATGATCCTGGGTCCATCATTATAGATTTCGTAAATGAGGTAGTACGAAAAGGAGCTCCTGGTAACCCTATAGGCATCCTGGCATTCAAACAATTGCTTCAAGAAATGAATATCACCAAAGAATTAATCAATTTTCAATTTGGTGCAAACATTTAAAACATCAACAACGGATCAAGGTAACACATAAAGCAAACGAACCCAAAGGAAAAAATCCGAAAACAAAGAAAAGCAAAATTTTCAAAAATATCTTTAAGCATTATAGAGAACCCAAGCTTTAAATCACGACGTTACGTAGAGCGCATTAAACATATAGGGATCCAGTGTCTTCTAAACTACGAAAGAAAAACAAATTGTCGACAAAAACACTCTATAATGGTTAACTTCACAAGAAGCACATACTTTACATGCCCACCGCACGAAAAACTCTCCTCGAAAACAGTATGTCAGTGGTTCTCATGAATTAATTCAAATGGTTTTAGCGGATATGCAAAATGTGGCAAAGTATAATGGTGGGTATTTTGTGTTCCATTGATGTGTTCTCACGTTATGCAATTTGTATTCCTATCAAGAACAAAGGAGGTTCTGCTATGGCTGAAGTCATCACAAAAATTATGAAAACGTTGAAATTTCCAGAAGTTCATTGTCAAACCGATTTAGGAACCGGGTTTTATAACCAACTCGTAAAACGTGTGTTAGCAAAGTATAGTGTCAATTATTTTAGCGTTCATTCGGAAATGAAGGCAACTCTTGTAAAACGATTAATACGTACATTGAAAGAAAAAATGTACAAGTACTTTACATCTAAAAATACGTATCGTTACATTGATGTACGTGTATTAGACGACCTCGTGCAAAGTTATAATCACACTATCCAGTCCACCATTAAGATGCCACCTGCAGATGTTAACGATTCCAATGTAAGTCAAGTCTGGTAAGCCCTATAAGGAAACAAAACCCAAACCAAGCCCAAATCTAAATTGCAACCAGGGAATTATGTCCGTGTTAGTAAATACAAACATAAACTCGAAAAGGGATACTTAACAAAATGGTCCCGTGAGATCTTTATCGTAGACCAATGTGTGAAAAGTACGCCAGTCACCTATAAAATCAAATACTGGAATGGTGATACCATCAAGGAAACCTATTACACTCAAGAACTACAAAAAGGCTTTTGTAGGAAAATAGAAAACATCTGATTCAAAAGGTGCTGAAACGACGAAAAGGTTGCGTTTATGCGAAATAGCTAGGCTATACATCAAGTATGAATAGTTGCGTACGCTGACAATCGGTTCAGTCGTCTTTGTGATGTCGCCCGAGCAGGGTTTCGATTAATGTTATGTAATATTACCTTGAAATGCAAGCATACATTTCTTTAAGAGTACAACAGCATCGTATACGACCAAATTATGTCATCTACTTCACTTGACGGGAGATTGAGTAGTGGAGGGTAATCGGTGTTACCATTCCTTGGAGTTTTTATAATCTTCAGTATGAAGAAGAAATTATTATTCAAATATGTGGGAAAAAGAAAACGGAACATAATATTACATTTCCACCCGGGTTCTATGATTATATTCCTAGAATGTTGAAAAGTATTCCTCACATGCTTCAAGAACAACAAGAACAAACTCAAAAAGAAGAAAAAGAAAAAGACGGTGAAAAGCAACTGATAGTAACCTTACTTGAGAAAATACTTAAAGTCACAGTTTTGAATAATAAAGAAGAAAACGAGGAACGATTTATTCGCGAGGATGAGAGTGGAGACGATGATGTAATGGCAATTCATGATCCTCTCATGCTTCATTATGATAGTACACGAAAGCAAGTTTTTTTAAACACTGACGTTATCGTAGACGTGAATACGTGATTGGCATGACATCAGGCTTACAAAACATATTTGGATTCAGTAATTATCCGAATATAAGCACACGGGCCATTCACTTTTACCACATGCGCCGCAGCAGACGACCAATGATTTTAACTATGGTTCCACCATACCCATGTAATCTAGAATATAATATTCCTTCGGATATTAATGTTTGTCTTGATATTGTCAAGAATATATTGTCATAATATTGGTCAACTGAATCGAAAAATTAATATCCTTGAATACCAATAAGGCGAAATCCAATCGTTTGTGTTCGATCATCCACACTATCTAAAATTGGAAAAGAAATATTTCGATACCTTACTTGTAGACTTAAAAGACGAATTTGGTAAAAAAAAATTGCCATTTTAATTTGGAACGTCGGGCATTACACTTCACTTTAAACAGAAACCAGCATCATGATTTCGAAAAGTACAGATGACAGTTTCTACACTGATCTAAGTCCCAATGCTAGTACACGTACATATAAGAATAAAACGCCTAGCCATTTTCATAATATTCTAAATCACCGTATTGACCTAAATTATGCTTCGTGGATGATCGGACTGGCGGAAATTTATATTCCACTCACATGCGAAAATGTTCTTGAAGAGGAAAATATCTTTTGGGTTGATTTAGCAAATGGTACGAAATTAAAATAAAGCTAGGGCACGATATTATGCTTCCAGTCAGGATTTACTGGATGAACTCAATAAAATTACACCAACTATACAATTCACATATTCGAATACCGTACAGGTTACGGCAACGGATATGATTCAAACCGTACGTCTAGCTCCCCTGCTGCCATTACAATTAGGATTCGAACCAAACATTAACATTCTCAAAAACGGTATCATACAAAAACAACCCTACCTGAGTATTGGATACCATCAGCAACTGTTTGTGTACACGGATCTTTATTAGACACAATATGTTAGCAATACAAAAGCGACACTACTCCATATTGTTGCCGTGACGGATAAGAATCACGGAAAAGTCCAAACCATTACATTTCAAAACGTTAATTACTTTCCACTATCCAAATTAAGTTTCGATACCATCGAAATCCTACTAAAGGACCATGCAGGGCCAGATTTGCCATTTGCATCTGAAGCGCTGACGGTGACACTTCAATTTAACCATCTCTCCACATGAAAGTTAGAACCCATGGTGGTAGCGGAATACCTTATTTCGCAGGACTCGTTTACTAGCGCGGGCATGGAATAAGGAATATATTTCGTGGTCTTTTCCTCTTGGCTATGCCATTTATTAAACAAGCAGTTGGGCGACATGCCTTACAGGTAGGAACGGTTTTAAAGACAAAAGCTGCAAATAACATGACTCAGTTGCTTACCGGAAGTGGTAGGAGACGTAAGCGAAGAGCTCCTGGTTGTGTTGGTCCACCTCGGAGAATAAGCAAGAGACGTCATACTAAACCACGTGATATCTTAAGTTAAGCATCATGTCGTTCCTTACACCCGGCAGTAAAGAGTGTTGTACCAATGAATTTCATTTGTTATCTGTACCCATGACTTAAACCGCCATTGAATCATCACGTATGGTCGAATATCGGCCTATTTCCACATTAACATCACAAGGACCCATTAAATTTGTTATTCCCGGAGACAATGCAGGGTACATTCATCCAGCATACCTCTATCTCTACGTTAAATGTAAAATTCTCTGTGGATATGGCTCACATCTTCACGTAGTAGCAAAAGGACTTCCAGTCGTTGCCGCAGATGTCATTGCACCGGTCAACAATTTCCTCCATTCCCTGTTCAATCAAGTAGACATTTACTTAAACGACACGTTGATTTCTTCCTCGAATGGTAGATACCCTCATCGCGCATATATAGAAACTATTTTCAATTATTTCAGCATGCTACATCCACATATTTAACCAGTGCATTATGGTATAAGGATACTGAAGGTATAATCAATACTTTGTACTTTCAAAATTATGACACCTTGTTTTCCGGTAACGGTATTTTTCACCAAAATGCTGGTCATACCCTTGTATATGATGGTTATCCTCAAGGGTACACACTGTATTCCTTTATTCTGTCTCCTGCCAATACACTTGATGATAGTACATGGAATGTAGTTAAAGATTGTCTTGTCAACTTGAAAATTGGTTACATAAATCGTCTTCAACATTCAGTCACTTGCATTGTCTATGCACAATTCGATTCCCTGATCCAGATCGATAAGGACAGCAACATTTATACCGATAATGCTCTTTAAGATCATACCTTGATATGGGGACTAAGCCTCCTAATGCTTAGGCTTGATCAGGTTAGATTGCATGCTTACGACCCATAAGCTTAGGTTTGTTTAGTTCAGACAGGGCAGCTGAAGTACAGCTCAATATAATATATAATTTCATTCTAAGTTATTCATGCTTCTAAAGTCATGTTTTGTTAGGAAGTTTTAAGTTCTGTTATCTGATAACGTTATATTATGATTAAATATATTGGCCTGGAATTTATAAACATATTTACCTGTAATTTGGAATTTAATTCGAACCTGTTAAATACGCAGCATTACTACACCAACGAAGTGCTCATTGTCTTTTGTCAAAATTATGTATAATGTATCCTATAAAACTTGGTCAATAGATGGCAGTAAAAATTCTCTGTGGTTTATACTATTTAATTGAGAAAATAAAATATAATGATGAATTGAAAATACAATTTAAATAGAACTTGACAATATTTCAAATAATCATTTGAACACTGAAAATGTAAGTTGAAATTTCTAAGTCAATGATTATAGTATGGAAATTGTTCGACTAAGCTATACTTCGTACAAAAAACGTAAAACCTTACTTGAGGGAAAGGAACTTGTAAAAAAGAAAAATGTACTTATATTGGGACGCTTCGTCTCAAATAAACTTTTCTCCGTGTTTCGCTATTCTTTGGGTTCGGATCTATTAAGTTAAACATATAAATAAGGAAATACCGCTGATAGAGTATCTAAAGTACATCCACATTTATTATATTGCAGCTATGTATGAGCTAAGTCGTTGGAATATATTAAGTTAAACATATTGTACTTCAAATCTGCATCTCGAAATTCCATAAACATTAATATATCTAGCTGCTAACAAACCATGATATCTAACACGAAAGCTGCTATCCAAAGTTTCTGAAAAGTAAAAAGGACACAATAATGAACAAGGTTAATTTCCGGATCTTGGACCAAATTGGATGTCTTCCACAAATTCTGTTGATAAAATAGTTAGTTGTTGAAAACATTCCTATAAACATTCATATAATTCATAAATACACTTCATACAATACAATAAACTTCTTTGATTATCTCCTTCCAATTCTCTGGTTTCCCTACTGTAAGATGACGCTTTAATAAATTCTTAGTCTCTTGGACAATTTTTTCTGCTTGCCCATTTGAATCAGGGTGGTATGGCGGCGACTTCCGTAACTCTATAGCATCATCCTTTGCCCTCTTTTTAAATTCCCATGATGAGAAAGGTGCACCATTGTCAGTAACGACTACGTTAGGAAAACCAACGTATCTGCACGTATCTTTTAAATGAGATATTGTCTCAAAGGCAGTTGTACTTCTAACTTGATTGATCTGAAGCCAACTGAATAACTATCTACTATAAGTAAAAATATCTTACCAGCAAAATCGAAAATATCCATATGAATTAGCTCAAAAGGTTTATTACTCTTTAACCATGACGAAAAATTTGTTTCTGATTTACACCTTTGGTAACTTTGACAATTATTGCATGCACTTAAATATGCTTCAGCCTCTACTTCCATTCCTGGCCACCAATAGTAATTTCTTAGATTGCCTTAGATTTTGAAATTCCCAAATGATGTTTATGTATAGCCTGTAAAATCTCTTTCCTGAACGAAGGTGCGATTATCAACCGATTGCCATAGAATAAACAGTTAGAATCTAATGTCATTAATGCTCTTTTAGCAAAATATTGTTGATATACCCTGCTTCGATATTGGGCAGGAAGAGGTTTTGACCACCCTTCTCGTGTCCACTTTAAAACATTTGTTAAGATTGGATCTGCTTGGATCTCATTAGGTAAAGATTTTATTACTACGGATTCTGAATGTAAATTAAGTACATACTTGTGAGACTGAGTCATCACTAGAACTATCTAAAATTGGCAATCTGGAGAGACAATCCGCTACTGGTACAGATTTATTATAAACGATTCTGTAATCGTAATCTGAGAGAAATAAAGCCCAGCGTACGAGTCTTGGATGTATGGCTTCAGGCCAAAAATTAACCTAACCGGTAACGAATCGGTAAGAATAGTAAATTGTCTTCCGTATAAATATTTGTGAAACCTTTTTACTCCGAATACTAATCCAAGTGCTTCCTTCTCGTAATGAGAGTAATGAACCTCAGCTTTTGAAAGAGAAGCAGATGCAAAAGCCATTGTTTTAAATTTACCCTCTTTATCTTTATTGCAAAGCTGTACTATAATCCCGTATGGACTAGCGTCGGTTATTAAAAATACGTCTTCTTTAGGATTAAACACATACTTTTTCGTGCAGTTAGTTATAAGTTATTTTAATTTATCGAATTGCTTCTGATGTTCCTCTGTCCAATCCCAACGGACATTTTTCTTGAGCAGTTGGTGTAAAAGATACGTATGAGATGAGAGGCCGGGTACATGATGTTGAAAATAATTTACCATTCCCAAAAAAGATCTGAGTTGTGATACGTTTTCCGGTCTAGGACATTGTAATATTGCTGTCTTATGCTTCTGTACTGGTATATATGTATCTGACGTGATAGTATGACCAAGATATTCTACTGATTCTAAAAAAAATTGGCACTTAGTTATATTTACCTTTACGTTTAATTTACGAAACTTCTCTAATACATTAGCAGTTTTAACGTAACAGTCTTCTAACTCTTGACCTCTAATAATCACGTCATCTAAGAACGCTTGCGGATAGTCAAATTCAGATAAAGTTGTGTCTATAAATTGTTGGAATATAAATGGAGACGTTGAAAGGCCAAAAGGCAACCTGTTCATTTTGAAAAGACCCCATTGTGTGTTAATTGTCAAAATTTTACTGGATGCCTCATCGAGCATAAACTGTTGATAGGCATGATTAAGGTCTAAAACCACATAAGTCTTTGCCTCTTTTACTGAGAGCTGTTTGCCATCAGCTGTCCTTAATTCCACATTATCATTAACTATTATAAATTGAGGAACTATTAACTGTAATTCATGCAATGATATTATATTTGCACAAGCTCCTCTATCTATCTCCATCCATACCTTTTGTTCTTCAATTAGAATTTCCTGCATACAGGGAACAGTATCTAAATATTCAATATTATCTACTGAACCATTTGTTCCAACTATGTGATCCGAATTGTTTGGAGTAACCTCTAATGTTGATGATTTCTGCAATGTTTTATTCACCAATTTATGTAATATTGATGTAGCTAACCTTGGCCAGTATAACTTATTTTTCCCACCACGTCACAAGCATTTAGGTAACAGTATCGAATCAAAATTCTTACGTACTTTAGCTTCTACCACTTTATAACGAGATTTGAAGTGTTCCAAATACCAGGATATTTTATCTTTTCTAGCATCAAACATAGAGAACGATATATTTGCATTGGCAATGTTGCAATTTTCTTATCTCATATACTTCGTGTATCCGCTTTGATAATCCTAGTTTCATAGACTGATCCTATCCTCGCCGCCAACTTGTTTCGCTATTCTTTGGGTTCGGATCTATTAAGTTAAACATATAAATAAGGAAATACCGCCGATAGAGTATCTAAAGCGCATACACATTTATTATATTGCAGCTATGTATGAGCTAAGTCGTTGGAATATATTAAGTTAAACATATTGTACTTCAAATCTGCATCTCGAAATTCCATAAACATTAATATATCTAGCTGCTAACAAACCATGATATCTAACACGAAAGCTGCTATCCAAAGTTTCTGAAAAGTAAAAAGGACACGATAATGAACAAGGTTAATTTCCGGATCTTGGACCAAATTGGATGTTTTCCACAAATTCTGCTGATAAAATAGTTAGTTGTTGAAAACATTCATATAACCAGAAAAGTTCATAAATACACTTCATACAATACTCCGAAAGGCATTACCAATTTTCTAGTTATTATTCTTAGTGTGTCTGCTAGAGTAACTTTTGTTACCCTAGGTCAGACTATCATGTTGAGAGAAGCCTCACTCAATGTGCGTTAAGCCTGGGTTCCATAGGCACGTCAACCTTAATTGAATGACGTCACTTGGAAGAACATTACGAGGAGATCGAAAGAGTAAAACTCATGCAAGTTGAAGATTACATATAGAAAATTAGCAGGAGGAAAATATTATTGTTAAGTATATATTACGTCAACAAACACCATTTCAACCTTTGTCAAATACTTCAAATCGATGACATCTATATAAGGTAGCAATAACATTGTACGGAATAACAATGACGATTGAATCAACCCCCATTGATTCACTGGACACCATGAAGAGAATGGTATTGTGAAGTTCACGGCCTTTGACAAGGGAGATGGCGACAACCAGGATCTTGTGGTTAAAGAACTTGCCATCGTGGATCCTGATCAAAATACATCGCAGTCCTGGATCTTCAAACCATCCTTTCCATTTACGGACCTACCCTCAGCTTTGAAATATGCCAATGATTACATCACCACATATACGATTGAACTTCACTGGGATGATGGTGATTTGACCTATAGTGATCTTAAAACCGTGTTAATGATTTATACGCTAGCCAGTTCAGTGCTGTGTACATATGGGGAAACACGCCATCAATTTCTGGAACGACTTCTTGGGCGACCAGTAATCAACGTAGAAGACCTCCAGTGTCCTAAATATACATATCCTTCCACAGCGTTGTCCTACGTGTATTTCGACACGTATTGTAGAGTCAGATGTTGGCTCATAACATCATAGAGACTATTCTATATGACTGCTTAAGTTGTACGATATTGACTGGCGTATATGCCATAGATACTGTACCTGTTCAAGTGAAACACCCAAAAGCATTAATAATAAACTTGAGCCCCTCAAAAAGTGGCGGCAGTCATAGGATGTGTGTATACATTAATGAAAAAGGAATCGATGATTATTTCGATAGTCTCGGAAATTCACCTCCCAGACCGATTCTGAAATTCTTACAAAGAAATTGTATATATTATGTAAATAGTGTAAAGTACCAGCATGACCAGTCTGTCTTATGCGGACTCTTTTGTATAGTTTTCATTGATTTTAAAGTTCGTAATCAAAATGTAATGGAAAATTTCATAGGTCCAATCTAAAACGATCAACTGGTACTGAAGTATGTCAAGAAAATCAAAGCACGTAATGAAAAATGTAAATAATAATATTTTTACCCTGTAACTTTTTTCTATATACCATGTAGTAGAGTAGTTTATTTGTAATAAAAACCTTTATCCTTCAATTTATTTGTGTTTCATTTCATGGAATAAGAAACACCATATCCTTGTAGTATTAATTTATTATTCTTGTGCAAGTACAATTTTACAATTGAATTGTAGATATTCCATTCATCACTTTTGATGCTTTTAATTTGATCCAAAATAGTAGCTGCATACAATTACGCAGTGCGCATTCATACTCTTGCACTGGCTAGTGGTAGTTACAACTTGATATATTCATTTTAAAATTTAATGTGCGTAAGGCAGGACATCCCTGCTATTCAACATTCACAATTTTCTCAGCGTGGAATAGTGTCCGTAATAATACCATCTTTTCAGTACCTTTACAATGAAAGACAAAACTCATTTCACAACACTGTGAAACAATATGGCGAATGCGGGATACAGTATATCCATTGGAAGTGTTCCACTGTAACCCATGTAACTTCTGAGTTAGACATTACACTTGACGCTGATATCCAACCGCTAAATCAGAACTTCACAAGGTAATTGTACCATACAATGAAACAGTATAGTTGCATCACTTGCAACTAAGCAAAATTCACTCATAATGAATTAGTTAGCTGAAATTTTGAACCCTTGAAAATCAAGAATGTACTGCCTTGCGCATAGCAAACGAGAATCAACAGAATTCTGCTGCTCAAGTGCCATTGGCATTAATTGCGCAATACACTCTGGGTCTTTCACGAACTGGTGGCAAACTTTAAACAATGTGTTTTTCTCAATATAAGAATGACCTTGTTGCTGAAAATGTTCATAATAGTCTTGAAAAGTCTCTGGGTGATTAATATGCGGTTCCACATGTTGTGCAATCACTGTTCCTGTGTTCCACACGCACATGCACTCATGTACACTACGTAAATTACATCATTACACTGAATCGGATTTTCTTTTAAATGTGCACTTACCGTTTTCAAAATACACTTGTCCACAATATATTCACCCTTGCAACTCAAACACTGCGCCATAATCACTACACAGTTCTACCATATAAAAAAATGAATACACAGTTCCACTACATGATATGTCCACGACAGCATTGTCTCTTCATATGGAGCACGCTCCTTGGCACGAATTATTTCATTTCCCTTGGACGTGTTCTCAGCATACGACGAATGTCTCAGTCAAAGTTCTCCATCAACTCGACTCCTTCGGGATCCTTCTCCAAATACAAGTTAACGTTTGTAGTCTCTGGATCCTTCAGCACGGATATCGTACGGTCTTCAAACATATCATAGACTTCAAAAGGTGAAACATCGGGAAATGTATAGCCGCCACGATGACCCATACAGATGTGATTGCATGGACTAGCGCAATTATTAAAGCAGCCTTCACAGAGCAGAGGTCGGACGGACACTAGTCCTCAATAGTCAAGTATATGCAAGTTTCTTCAACCCAGCGTGGAGAGCATTTACACGGCTTCCCTGGTGGAGGAGTAACAACTTCGATAGCACTTGCCTCCGACATGGTTACTTGTAGAACTCCAGACCCGCGACACCAATAAGCATTGATAATGATTCCATGCGCACTAAGCCTGTGCGCATCCTCAAAGGAGGAGGGATAACAAGCCAACAAATATGACCAAGTTCATTAAAGACAGGAACTCCAGACTTCCTACATGTGTTAGGAGTCATTGTAGTCAAATTTTAATTGTGGAGAACCCATCCAAAGGTCACTAAGGTCCTGGGAACCTGTCAAAAAACTTAAATTATGAGGGGTCAAGGGGTCGCTTCCGCTCAAAATCCAGGAGACTCTACTGGCGTAAATGGTAATTCATGAATAAGTTCTGATGTGCCGAGAGTAGTAGAAGAATTATTGAGAGCCATCGTGGCGTAAGTAGTAAAGCGTTAGCTTACCATGCGAAAGGTCTGTAGTTCGAGTCCTGATCATGATGGATTATTTCTGTAGTACATATGCAAATGTTATGTTCTGTAATATGCTTTTGACATATACAGTGTATGGACATAGAAATCAAAACCATAGTAGAGATACAGCTGTAACATAATGGAGACAATAGGTTAAGTTCAATCATTGATGTACTAGTATATCTACTTTTAAACAGTAGTGGTTCATTTTGTCACTAATACCTAACGTTTCACCGTAACATCAGAATGTAACCGAATCATAGGCGGATATTTCGTCGTCCTTGAAACGTATCTGAAACATAACAGAACGAAATTGAAATGTTGATGTAATGCTACCAATCTTGCAGAGTTACCTATGTAAAGTGTTTTTGAGACTATCGTGTGCTATAAGGGTTACTTTTCTGTGATAGTATGCCGGTATAGGACACCCATAAAACTCTGTCTTATTGTAAACCTACAAAGAGAACTAGTTTCAAATAATACCCAGTTAATTTCATCAAACAAATTTTAAATATCAATATTTTAGTTTGAATTTTTATCCGGTGTTAATTGCTTCTTCATTTTCATTATCCTGATATTAGTGAAGGAATAAATAATAGTTAAGGGGAAGCACTCAGGATTTTTTTTCTAACAACCTCCCTCTGTATACTATGTTCGACAATGGCAAGTTTGGACCTCTATATGAAAAAATAGTCATTCCCTTACTCTTGACTCACAATCGAAAGATTTTAGTCTGCCCCCCCCCCCTCTCCACAAGAATTTTCTCTTTTCTATTAGTATTACTTCGCTAATCTATGTCTATTTCATGAAAAATTAATAAGGAGGATCCTTTCTTTAAGTCAATTCAGAATTGGGTATAAAAAGTATTGTAAGTAATGTTATTCATAAATCCATCTTTATAGAAAAAATAATATGAGAAACTTTTTTCTTCTGGTTTTTGTACTAAAGTTAGTATCCCTTCTCTTTAGATAACCCCTTATTCCTGACTCTTTGACATGAACAGTAACCTAATGATGTCACTACAACACTAATGCATTTGACTCTACACAACGTTCTCCCCCCCCTAAGAATGTCTAACTCCTTTTATAGAAGGTCAGCGAGCTAAGCGAGTTGTTGCTCTCTTTCCGTTATCTCAGCCTCCCTATCTCGTCGTCTTTTATATACTTTCTTTCTCTTCTATCTTTTCCAGCCCACTTCCTCTTCCCTTCGAGATCTTAACTCAGAACTGGAAAATCGTTTCCGTCGACCGCAGAGGGATGTTTCGCAGAACATATAGGGAAAAGGTCACTGAAAGAAATAAGGAAAGAAAAGAATCGATCTAATGTTAGCTAAACTTGGTGGTAGTGAAAAAGCTAGAATTCGAATAGGAAAATAAAAAATAAGGTAGAAAAAACTGTTTCCTCGCTTCTTCTCTCTACACACAGTGATGTCTTTTTTTGTTGCTCTGACTGTTTGGAGCGGAAACTCTTTCCCTCCCCTTAATCCATTTTGGCCGTAATGGGATGAAAACATTAGAACTTTCCATGTTATAATCGAAGGTTTCTCAGTGAATTTAGGTAGTGGTTGCGCAAAAAGCCTTACTCCTGAAATTTCATTTCTTCAAGATCAGTAATAGAAGTCTGGTAAAACGAAATTATATTTACTGGAGACGGTTTAGGATCCTAAGCTCAAACGGAATAAAGAATGGCCAGAATGGAGTTTTCGTCTTTTTTCGAAGAACTTTTCATTTTGTTCTCATGAATCGTGTTGGGTTGTGGGGGCTGTGTGTATCGATTTTCACTCTCTTCTCTCAGAACGTGGTTCTCTCTCCTTCTTCCAATTGGAAATAGAATTCGAGGACTCTTCTTCCTGTAAATTTTGTTTTGGCATTTTTTTTATCTTGACAAACCGTGCTTCAATTACCACGCAACAGGTTTCCGTATGTCAACCCAAAATAGCACTGTACCTGTTAGAAGTTTTGCTGCAAAGCCCAACTTATTAGCTAGAGCTGTCTAGTTCCAAAATCTACGCAAATACCTTCGTTTCTCGAACTAGGTTCAGTAGAAAAAACACCTAATTACGGATTAGTGACGGTCTTTCAGCATAGTAAGAATTACAGATATCTATTATAACAATTTGGAGTGCTGCCAACCCATTATATCGTTTACTGTACAAACAATAAAGATTTGGGAATTTACAGTATTACCTCCTATCATTATTACATTCTCAAAGGGTTTTAATGAATTTTCGAAGAATATTATACCCAGTCATTATTATACCCTTTACTGCACAAATACGAAAAATCTGGGAATTCTCAATGTTATTCCTCTATAATTGTTATCTTCCAATACTTAATATTCAGCAAATTAATCTGTTTCTCTATACTAACTTATATTTTCTCTTTAAACACCCATGCGTCCACGCCAAGCGAAGAACAAATCAACTAAGCAAATATCCTCGTATCATAGCTCGCAATTCATGTGATGAAGTTGAACTCTTTTTATCCACTTCTTATTTTCACTCCCTGTAATAGTAGAAGTACTACGCATAAATAGTCTCCAACGTGCGTCCGAGTAGTCCGGGGCCCAAGTGAGCTTTTTGACCCAAAATTTCGGTATATACAACACATTTTGATCGTGCCTGTATGAAAAAATGCGCTGAAACCGAATATGATGGGTACCTACCCTTGGTGTTTGGAGATATGATGTCATCAATATAACAGTCTTCTAACTAGAGAGAGTAGAATTTCACGACTCACGAGTTCGCGAAAAAAGTTAAAGTTGGGAATACTCTCGAGGATTTGGGGCTGATACTTCCCACAGTAGCCGGGGTCTGGCGGAGTCACTGATTATAACAAACCCAGTAGATACCGTAGGCCATCCCTCTCATTCCAGACTACTGATGTAAATTGAACATACAAAGAAAATGAATGGATGATAATTTTTCTGCGCAATTTCTATCAGAAAGAGCCAAGATTACATATGCAAACTGTATCAAAATGAAAAGTTACAAATGTTCAAAAGCAAAATTCGCATGTTCCTATAGGCATAGCAGATATTACATGTTGCACATTTCAAACGTGAAAAAAGGAACACATAAATTATAGGATGGAAACGAATTTTTGTGCCAAATTAATATAAAAATAATTCTTCTCTTGAAATAGCGAAAAAAGAGGGCCATTTTCTACTCATGTCTTAAAATGTATCTGTTCCGAACATACCACTTTAGATTCTACCTATTGCGAATATAACGTTTTAATAATTACAATACTAAAGCGCTAGTGTATATAACAATTCGCACAGATGGAATGAACACGGAAGAGCTGAAACGGGTCACCGGCTGTCAGGGGATGCTGGTCAAGTTTTGGACTGTGTCATTAGGTTTAAGATTCGAGCTAATTTTGAGGAGGTGATTCGATGTAAAGCTGATAACCCGGAGGATGAAGGAGACATTTTAATTGTTTCATTGCGTTTGAACAGTGTTTGTTTAGGGGTGACCAGGATCGGAGATGTTACCCCGAGAACACGAAAAATACGACGTCGAAATTTACAGTTAAATAGATTATCCAGACCGGGTCAATCGTCTTACCGGGTTACTTATGTTTGGGTCTGGCCCTATCACCGGGTCATCAAAATCGGCCCTGATTTGGGTGTGGAACACGCACAAACACAGAGAGATGTGTGTAAAGTAAGAGAAATAATAAGTGTACATAGATACAGAGAAAAAGAAGAGAAAGAAGCAGCGAAGACACGATAACAATACATCAAGGAAGAGAGAAAAACATGAAAACTACATTATCATTATGCTAGACAACACACACACTGTTTACTCGGATTCTCACCAGTGATGCTTCGTAAGTTCTCCACAACCCGGAGACGAATCTCTGTTTGAATACTTCAGAAAAAGAAACTGGCTGGTGGGGAATCGAAGCCAGGTTTTCAAATTAGAAGTCCTGCACGAAAGCAATACTCCACAGGTACCTCTATACAAAATGTGCTTAACAAATGCTATAGTTTTTCTTTCTAAGAATAATAACATGAAAAGTAGATATTTCTGATGAATGGCTTGTTCTTAACTGTCCTGGTAACCCCCTGTGACTGGATTTGGACTTTTCCAACCAACATTCGTAAATCATCTTCCTCTCTATAGTGACTAAGGTATTTTATTCGACAGTCTGAAGGAGTCTCCGTTTTGTATAAGAAGTTATGATTAGATTCTTCACTACCGCTTTGTAAAAAAACTTGGCTTGAACAGGATTTGAACCTACATTTGTTTGCTGTAATACTTGAAAATCCAGCACTTTTCTTCTACTCCATCTGACCACCTAAGGACAGAAGCCATGAATTAATAAGTTCATCGTTGGAAATAGTCAACTTCGTCCTGTAAGTTGTTTAAACCAATGTGCACCCTAAAATTTCTTTATTCAATGACTTATAGACAAATTAGTGTCCACTAATATCTATATTAACAAAAATCCAGGAAAAATGAAGGAAACAATAACAGCTTATGCAGTTTCTTTCCGCCGTGGAAGTTCAAAGTCATGCTTATAGGAATTATTATTATTGCAGTAAAACGTCCGATGACTGAGAGTTATATATTCCCTGTAGAACAGCATTGAATAATATGGAAGTAAACTTTGTCAGTTGTGTACTATATGAAAAAGAACACTGAGAGCTTGACAATGTTTTCTTTTAAAGTAAAAACCTCTCTATAGCGGACGTCTGGAAAACTTTCTGCATAAAAAAGTTTTTCAGATGTGAGTAAGTTTCTTATCAGGAAGACAAATGATGACGTTATTTCCAATACCACTCCAATATAATTATAGATCATCATCAATAACAATATTGTTAGAAAGGGCCTAAATGAACTCATGAGTCCCGAAGCATGGCACAAGTTCTGGCAAAGTGGGCGGTTTTATTTTCACGAATCACTAGACCTGACTACCATCTAAGGAAAGCCCACATGGAAACAATGTGGAATAGAAAGTTAACAGTACTTGTGAGTAAACAGCACGTTTGCGTATACACACCGTTAACCGGGGACTGTGCCCCCGCTTGCGGTTCACGCCGTCCAGCTCAATTCGGATGCACCGTGCCCCCGGTTCGCTTCGCTCGGTGTGCATCCTGCCCTGGTGGGTTGACATACATCCTAGCTTTTAGTAGCTAAACTTCACGTTAACATGGTTACATTTTTGTTCACTAACATTACTATATAAAATCTACGAAAAATGCAAGAAAGCAATTATTAATAATAAATTTGAACATACGAAAATACATTGCGAACGAAAAAATGAAAAAATGTTGACCCGCAGGGATTAGAACTCGGGACCTCTGAATTAGTTTCTCCGTGCGATAACCACATGCAGAACAAACGATTGACGGTGTTACTTATAGCTCGAGCTCTGTGCCTGCGCGAGAGTTGGTTACGCCCTCTTTCCATGTTGGCTCTCTTTAGACGGAAGCCAGGTCAATTATTTCGTTAAACAATCTGCAAAGTGGGGTACGAACAACTCTGTTCAATAAACCCCACGAACTTGAACCTATGATTGGACTTTTCTTAACTATCCAGTATTTGTTTATTAAAGTCCTATATCTGTAGTATGGTGACCCAGTATATGTATGTATAATCTCAAATAACAAATATTATTTTGGCATTATACAGAAAATTTAAAGTGCAAGTCAATTGATGTTTTACTTTTTGACTTCCAGCAAAACATTCTACCTTCAATGCTAAGTTGTCACATCGACGAAGAATAATATCATTATGTTTATATCCTTGCCACACCACGCACATATATTTTACACATCGCCAATCTCGCGAATCATTCTTTGGAGATAAAGCTCGTGTCCCATTTTCTCTTCCGTTTCCACAATAAAGGACAGTGCGTGCATACATAAAATTGAATTTAGTTTTAAGGTCTTTTAGTCAACTTAAGCTCAGGCCGGATGAATGATGATGGGATTAATTGGTGGAATAAAGAAAGTTGGAGAAAACGGGAGAATCCCGAGAAAACGCACACACACACGCATGGGCGGATTTATGGAGTTGTCGATAGCCTTGCAATTTGTTAACCATAGAATGAATTGTATTGCCTCCCCCCCATGGTATCTCTACTAAATCCGCCCATGAGCACACGGTGTTTGTCCACCACTTAGCGCATATGGCATAAGCAGGGATCGATCCAACGCAGCGTTTCGCAACCTTTTTCAACCTGCAACCCCTTCGTACGGCGCCCTCTGCCCGGCGACCCCCAGAAGTAATTTTCTTGTTTGTAATCAGCTGATTTATTTAACGTTGCATTAAATAGTCTCCTGAAGGTTTCAACTCTCTCTCTCTCTTTCTCCCTCTCTCTCTCTCTCACCCACACACACACACTTGTTACTGAGAAACAGGGCTGTGAAAACGAAAGTTCTCAAGTTATTTTCATGAATTTTTGCAGTTGCTTACAAACCTCTGAACTTTTGACACTGAGAATAATTTTCTTTAAACTAAATTGTTATCCCCCTTTCGGGATTTCAAACTCAAAAGTAAATCTCGCTTATGGGAAAAGCAATGTTAATTCAGAAGACCACTTTCTCTTGTCTAATTTTATTAATTAGTACCAAGAAATTAAGTCAGACACCGAATTCTGTCTATAAAATATTGTAGCATCTCTCGATCTAATACGCAATGTAAACCTTGTAATATATTACTAAATTTGTTAAACACTGATTCTAGATTTATGTTGGAACTTGTTCTTTCTTCAAAAACTGTGTATGTAGAGACCACTGTTGTTTGTGTTGTAGACTTCCAGTTGGGAAATGGAGTATTGAAAGTGTGTATGCCAAACATAGTATGTAAGGTAGTTCTAATAAAGTGATTAGAAAAACAAGCGTGTAAACCAAGTAATTTCTTTTTACTTTCAGCTCTGCCTTACCAAGGATAGGAATTTCCGATTTCTTACCTAATGAAATCATCTGCTGTTCCGGCACTAACTTATAGGAAGCTTTCAATTGCATTTTCTTGTTAACTGACATAATATTAGAAGAGAAACCAGTGTTAAGTATTCCTCTATAACTTTATCCTCGGAATGGAAATCTATTCTAGGTGAATGTTCATCTTGTTCTAAAGAATCGATTGATTGCAAATCACCTTGGCCCAGAACAAGAATATGTGTTAAAACACAAGCGGTATCGGGGATTGAATTCTGCATAATCCAATTAGACGTGATAGTATACATCTGTACTAATTGAGATGCGTCAACTTCAGGTGTTTTGTCGAAATCCATTTTTTGACCTGACGAGTACTAGTTTTTCTCTTGCTTTGGCAAATTTTCGCGATATGTCCCTGTTTCAGACATTTTTTCCAATTAAGCTTTTTCGCAAAACAATTCTCATACTCCAATTTAGATTTATGCTAACCTGCACATCTGATGCATATCTTGTCGGACCTACACTTGCTGTTACCATAACCAAAAGTGATTTGCCTTGATATGATTACAATCTTGAAAAGGAACTGTTGATTCTCGTGATGTTTCATATTCTTAAAGTAAAGATTATCCTTGTCCACCTGTTCATCTATCTGGATTATCTCGATCGCTTTTTCTAAATTCAATTTATCATTAACCAGGAGTCTACGTCTATGTCATGTTTTATTCCAACTACTAGCTGGTCCCTGAGCATATCATCGATGAGAGTATCGAATGCACATCTCACAGCCTGAATTTTAAGTTGTATGATGAAATCTCTTGTTGACTGCAACTCCTTTTGCTTTATAGTATGGAACTTAAAACGTTCTACAATAACGTTAACTTTCAGAGAAAATGATCTTTGATTTTAGCTTGGATGTCCTTAAACGACTGATCTCCCAAAGATTCCGGTGCAAATATGTCCTTTAATCTTGTATACAGCCCATGACCTATGTTGGCCAAAAACAGGCAAGATTGTTTCTCATAAGATATATTATAATCCTTCCAGTAACTAACAAACTGTTCGATGTAACATTGATATCCATGTCATGTGGATAAAATATTTCAATAGGTATGTCACTGGTCATTGTTGCTTCAATCAAATGTACTAAATCTGGTATATGTAAATAATGAGTACAGGAAAGCTCCAACATATACTATTAAGGCAAAACAGCTGCACCAACATATGCTATAAGGCAAAACATAGTTGAGTCAGCATATATCTGCTACGCATCTAACTATTTTATGTTGAGATGTTAAATACTGATGAGTAGTTAATCGTAGCCGAATAGAATAAGATTATACATCTGATTGAAATGTCGTTTTATTAACGTAGGTTTTACTTAAGAAAAGATGCAAAGCTTTAATCAACAATATGATATGTAAATATAAAAGATGTTCTTACGTGCAGCTAGACTCGACATACAGGCTGTTAACTCTTGAAACATATCCTAATTTAAAGGATGAATACGTGCTTGCTTGTTAATATCTTATTACAAAGTGTCTGTATGTTTTGTATGATCACACTCAAGCTAATCTTGTCGTTAAGTACATGTTTTTAAAAAGAAAACAATCGAAAAAGCAAAAAAGCGATAGTACTACAAATTAGAAAGTGTTAGAATAACTTTCGTTTTCTGACTAGTGTCCATTCACGCGAAATGCTTTTCGACCAGAAATGTCAATGATCATAATATGACATTTCAGTATTAAGGATAATCAGTGTCCAGCATCACTGTTAAGGATAATATATTAAATGGTGGATGTATTGTAAATTTAGAAGATGTGTATATAAAAGGGAGGAAGAACTGAGAGAGAAACCAAAATTTAATACTACTACACTTTATCAGAACCTGCACCTGCTTGTTACCTGTCAAAATTACAAGAACTAACCATCTTAACGGTGGTCGTTAGACATATGCACAGGCAAGGGAAGACAATAACGTTCAAAAATAAAGAAGAGGTGGACAAAATAAATCTAAGAGCTAACGGGAAAACATCTGACTCCAAGGATCTTCTAGAACTGATTGACAAGGTTTTCGAAAGACGGTAGGAGTCATTTCAGTTCAATAACATATACCGGCAGTTCGTGATGGCGTACGGTCGGATAGCATTCAATCCATTGGAGAAATTTCAAGCATGCTACGTCTACACCAGACAGCCTTAAATGATATTAAAGATAGTGCAACTCAATGCAGATCGTTCTATACATGCCTGCAGCGAGCTGCGATTGCTATGTGAAGACTAGAGTGTGGACATAGCATGCATGCAGGAGCCGTACACCAACAAAGGCAAGCTTCAGGAATTCCTGACCGACTCAAGAATTGTGCTAACGAAGAACCCGGTGTTCGTTACTGTGATCTACGACAAAAATGTGGAAGTATTAGTGCATGTCGGAAATTACGACAGGTGGGTCCAGTGTATGGAGATTATAAAGAGAAAGTATAAAATAATATTAATCAACATTTATTCTCAGTTGTCCCTAACTAGCAAAAATTTCGTTTTCAAATTGGATCAAATATTAAATATATTTATAAATAATAATATTCTTTGAAGGGCGAAAAAAACCACAGAGCGGATCCCAAATAATACAGGCCCATTTGCCTGTTAAACATCATTAGCACAATTTTCGAAAAATTAATCGTAGGAAAAATTAAAGAAAAAAGAAAAGATATTGAAAACAGCAAATTGCAATATGGCTTTAGGAGAATAGTCCACCGACGATGCTATTAATGCGGTTTGTAAGGAAATAGAAACACTTGAACCCTTATTGGGATCTTCTTCGACATTGCCGGAGTATTTGACAATTGAATCGGCAGTTTGAAGAAGGCAATAAACGCCAAAAATGTGAAAATCTACTTTATGCCGGATTTGATATCTGGAAGGGATGGCGCATCTATACAATACATAAAGAAAGCAAAAAAAAAAACATTAGTAAAGCCTTCAAAAATAGGTGCGAAATAGAGATGGGCAAAACTAGCGTAGCAGCTATTTTTCACTGCTACATGGGATAAATTGCTATGACTGCTACAACCGATGAAAAATAGCAGTTACTGGCTGAGCTGCTATTTTTCTCCGAAACTTGTTAATGGTAAAACAGATTGTTTCCTGTTTTCTAAACAAACAGAACTGCTGAGAGAACGGAACAAAATAGCAGAGACTTGTCTGCAGAGAGGACAACCATCTTGTGTGAACACTACGGAATTAGTAGCGTCTGTTACCCGTGTACGGAATTAATATAAAGAGCTCTCAGAAAGCACTGGGTGATAGTTGGTTACATGGAGTAATGGATAAGGCGTTGGAGTTGTAATGCAGTAGTTCCGGGTTCGGTACAAGTTCATCGCATAATTTTATTTTTAAAGTGGTTTATATTTTATTTATATTTTAAATAGGTTATTTTGAAATGGTATTGTTTAATTTGTTTTATAACTTTATTTGCATTTAACGTTTCTTGTAATATTTTCCGTTTAGTCTGATTCTGTAGTCCAATTCACATTTAATAAAATGGTAAAAAAATGGGTAAGGCATTGAACTTGGGATTCAGTGGTCCCGGGTTCTGTACTCCTTCACCTAAAGATTTTTTTTATTTTTAAGAGAAATTCCTTTTTATTTTGTAATTTCGAAGGAAAGCTCTGGTCTTGCGATTATACATTTTTCTTCCTTTGAGGCAGTCAAAACGGTAAGCACATTAAAAATTCCATAAATTTCACATAGTTTAGAAAAAATAAACCAGAAATTTGAAGAAGTGAACAAGCGTTAAAAAATCAAAATTAGTTTTTTACTAAAAAACGCTCCTAAATTTATACGCGCTTATCATAAGGTAGAAGAAAAGAAAGATAGCTAGGTATAGAATGATTTATCTGGGCTTGGAAATATTAGTCAGTTTGAAGAAGGGAACAAGGCCACTAGCGTCTCAAAACAAGAAGTCCTATTTTCGAATGTCTGAGAAAACACGATTCAGTCGCGTGTGCAATAAAAGAGAACACCATACCTGACTTTACGAAACTTCTACGTGGCTTTGGTCACTAAGTTTATTAAATTTCCTAATGCGTTTATATAATAATAATAATAAATCACAGCCATATTCAATCCGCTACTGGATGAGGCCTCTCCCCGAAGGGAAGAGTTGGTCTATTGCTCCCACGCTGTTCAGACGGGTTGGGAGAGGAGAGCCGAAGCTCTCACTGTGATCGCCACTGTATTTTATGCACAGGAGCTCCACAGTTGTCCTCACGATGCTGGGTCAACACCGGGAATCGAACCCGGGACAGCTCGCACAGAAGTCGAGTGAGCTACCGACTAGGCTACGCAGGAGCTAAATGCGTTTATATATATATATATATGAAAAGATAAACTTTTTTTTCTTTAAAAAAGACAAAGAAAATCACACTATGATTCGATCTTGGGTTCTCCGTATTAGCTTTCCGACATGCTACCAATCCACTAAATTGATAATTGGAAGCTGTCTACTTGTCAGTCTCATTTACGATGAAGGAGTAATGCGCCTGTGCGAGAATGATCCCACCTTAATAGGAGTTCCTTGTATTTGACACACTACTACAGGGCACTTCTGACTAGCGACAGGAAGAATACATTGTGAAAACACAAGTTAATCGTGCGTGGAATAAAAAAATACCGTACCTGACTTATCTAACCTTCACATGCGATTGTTCGCTAATCTTATTAAATTTTCTAATTCGTTTATACATATTAAAAAAGAGAAACGTTATTTTCATTAAGAAAAAAAACTACACCAGGTTTCGATCCAGGGTTACTTGCATTAGCTTTCGAACATGCTATCAATACGCTAAATTGGTAACTGGATGCAGTTGTTTGGAAGTACTATTTACTGTTAAGGAGTAATGTGCATGCGCGAGGATGGCTCAGCTCTTCCTGTAGCAAGATTTTTTTCAGCTCGACGAGCAGGGCTGGGCAGCCATTTTGCCAACTTCCGGAGCACACTTGGAAACACTTCCGGTACGCCACAGAACTTTTGAGTAAACAGTACTTTTGGGTATGCCCACCGCTAACAGGGGGCTGTGCCCCCCGCGGCTGACGCCGCAAAGCTCTCTTCGGACGCACACTGACCCTCCCCACTTGCACATCCCTGGTGGGTTTATATACATCCTAGTTTTTAGTGGCATCTTTTAAAATTGTAAATCACAACTTTTATTTAATTTCCTTTTGTGTATTTACATAAAAAATGAAAAAACTTTAATTTTCTGTAAAAAAATATGTAAAGAGTCAACGCTGGGGTTTAAACTCCGGACCTTTAGATCAGCTTTCCAACGTCTTGACCACAAGACCAAACTGCAGCTGCCGGGTTGAGCGTTTCTCGCTGTTACTTATCGTTCAGGATAAGTGAGAGTGGGCTATTCCTACGGGAAGTGTTTCCTACGGGACTTGGATGCCCAGCCCTGCGAGAAGAGCTGTAAAAAAATCTTGCCTTCCTGTCGCTAGTTATACTAATTCAGAATGAAAAACTATACGCTTCCCCGTACATACCGCTTTATACTTTCCCGATTTAATTGTGTTTTGATATACTGTTTCTTCTCCACCAGTAAATCCAAGCTCCGAAAATTACATAGAATAGTTTTACAACATTTGTGGTAGGAACTAAGCTACTTTTGTCCATATCTCTACTGCACATGTAACAGGATACAGGTAAGTAGGTTAATCTAAAATATTGTTTTAAACTTCTTTTTCACAGACGGGAAACACTAACTCGCATCTAGATACGTTTTCATACACTGATATTTCTAACTGCTATTGTTAACAGATATTTACATATAGCAACTTTTACTATCACTGTTACGGAATAAAAAGCAGTTTTGCACATTTGTAGGGCGAAATTTCTGTCAGTGGGTAGACGGGGGGGGGAGGGGAATGAATTTATTACATAGGCCCCTACTTGTAACTTTCGAGTTAGTTCATTGTACATACATTTCTTGTCAATAACATTCATTTGAAGGTTTCTATTGCGTTTTTCTTTATTTTCTGGTCGATTTTTCCATTCTTACGTCTCAGCACTTCAAAATGTGCAGACGTTTTTCCATAAGTTTGAAGAAAGAAACAATTCCACCAACTTTTTTTAACTCTACAGGAAAAATACAATACTTGTAAACTGTCTGAGTAGTACGAAAGTATCAGAAGACCGTTTTGAATATTCAGTAGCAATATTGTTTCCTTTCAATAAATAATAAACATATTATACAGTTTCTTTTTTAATTTCACACCAAACAGCTTTTTGGATTTGTTTTCTTCTTCAAACGTACGATTCGATTTGTGGTGGCCAGCTTTAATGGAAGAACTGAAAAAACTAAACATTCATCCCAAAATTTGGAAAACCATACAAAATTATTTTAAGAATAGACAAATAGATGCAGGGACAGCGGATGGCATTGTAAGAAAAGAACCGACAAGAGGATGCCCTCAGGGATCGATGTTGGGACAAGTCTTCTAAGACATGCCTTTCAGCCGTGTCTGCAAGCGTTAAACAATATACACGAGGTTGAGCGTGTGGTGGGCTATGCAGACGATCTGGTGGTGATATGAGAGGGAAACAGTCGGAGCAGCATCGAGGAAAAAGCATACGAGATAACACTAAAATGGACGTCCTGGCGCGATGACAATATATTAAAATTTTCAGCAGAAAATACAAAACACGTTTTATTCAAAAATAAATTAAACAGAGGAGATGACCAATCATTAAAATTAATAACAAATCAATTAAAAGAGAAGCGAAGTTTAAATATCTTGGCATAATACTAGACGAACGACTGAATTTCAGAGAGCATACCAAAAGAGTAAAAAATAAAACTATAAAATTAACACATACACTGGTAAATATAGCAAACAACGATTTAAAGATACCTATAAAATTAATTAAAGCGTACCACGACGTCATCATAAGGTCCATAATTTGCTACGGTGCAAGCGTTTGGTGTCATTGTATGAGTGGCATCACACAAATACACACAGTAAACATGGCACAAAGATAAATACTACTCCGATTATCAAAAGCGTACCGAACAACACGGGTCGCGACCTCGACGCTGCCCATGTACCTAAAGATCAAAAAATTAGGGGCCATGTACTAGTTCAAGAAAAAAATGGGAAAATTAACGGAATACTCAACGTCCAAGTTAAAGGCAAGCAACAACTAATAGAAGAAATAACCGGTGCAAGCAAACATTTTGGGATAATATGACAAAGGAAAGACGACTCTACGCTTTCTTTCTAGATGTGGCTGAGATGATGGATATCGATCTGGAGATTGATGGAGTATTGATGAACTTCCTCACGGGACAGGTACCATATAAGAGCAAGTTTAAAGATATGAACCTTGTGGAAGACAATATGTGCCACAACTGTAACGTGGTTGCCGCCCCTGTGCACGTAGTATTGCGATGTACAGAAACTGAACATCTAGAAGAAGACGAACGAAAACTCCTGGAGAGCATGGAAACTGCAGATGTTTTGCGCAGATCTCAACGTGCGGTTGTCCTCCGGGAACCCGCTAACAAAATCTGGTCATACCACAGGAAGAAGTTTATTCAGGGGGCGGCCACGGATAGGAGTAGTACATAAAATGATCAACAAAATCAACATCAACAAGACCATCGAGAACCGGAAGCGCAGGTAAGGACTGCTGGTCAACAAGATACACCGTTTATCCGAGTATCCATCCTGACATCCGAGAGACCGACCATCCGAGAAATGAGATACGTGCCAAATCCCATCCCGGATTAAAATAAACTAAAACAATAAACACATAAACAAATTGAACATAAACAAACCCGAAAATAACGTCAAATACAAACAATACGAAACAGTGAATTGTGAATGAAACTTGAGTGAAAGAGAAATGTGAATAGGTTACTGTAATCTAACAAAAACTTCTGCCAGAGAGTCTTGCTGCGGGAAACCTGCAGCAATGAACGCTCGTAAAATACTCTATCTTCTGTTGTTTTACGCGTGGTGGTGGTTAATAGCGGAAATTAGACTGTAAATAACAGTGTAGAAAAATGATCCAAAACAGTGGAACCCTAGCGAAAACATTGTGGAATTCCGAAATGATTTTGCAAACAATTAAGGATACTGTCTCTTCTGTGAATAAGTGTTAAGTGTCTCAGTGTAGTGTGTGAGTGACCTTCTCAACCATGGAGAAACTGCTGAAATTGGTATTCCGGCCCCACTCGAAAGCGGAGCCCACTCTCAGCAATGACTCACGTGGGTACGGTAGACCAGACACGCAGCGGAGAGTCAACATGACGAAGAAGAAAATATTTTAGTATTAACTTTTGAAAATTATGTTACTAACTAGAAAATCTCTGTCGTACCTTTACAGACCCTACTGGAGTCACTGTTTTGTGTTGTCTTGTGATGTCTTGTTTTGTCCTTAGTGTTAAATGTTCTTTTGTATAAAATATAGAAATATTAAAGAAAAAGAACATCTCCCTCCCTCAAATTTGAAACACAAGACCAGGATTACATTCTGGATGCCTGGTCCAATAAAAGTCCCGCACACCCCTAAGTCCAAGACGAAAGAAACAAAGGAGCTTTACGGACTGCCGGAACTCCGGTTGTGCGGAAATCTCTATAGACATCCTGTCCCTAACTGAGAGAAGCAAACAACTGCTTCTGACGCCTTTTCTTAGAAGCCCGCAAATCAATTTGAGAAAACACTGCTGAGACACAGGGTTCCGCACTGTTATTAACAGTTAAGGAGTTGTTAGGGAGGAACAGGGAGTATACAATTCTCGTTAGGGAGTGACTTTGTCACAGTGCTAGTCAAAATGGCGAAAATGTGAAGTAAACCCCCAAAGGGATCCCAATTAATCAAATTCTGAGCCGGTGTTGTCTAGAATCATTAGGGAGTTGCTAGAGAGGAATAGGGAGTAAATTATTTTCGTTACGGAGTGAAGGATAACATGGTGACGGCACCCGCAAATATGGCGAAGGTGTGAAGTTCGGCTCCCAACAGACAAGAATTAATCACGTTTCGGGTCGGCGTTGTCTACAATCGTTAGGGAGTTGTTAGGAAGGAATAGTGAATGTATTATTTTCATTAGGAAGTGAACTATAACTTGGTGACGGCGCCAGCAAATATGACGGATATGTGAAATGCTCCCCCACAAACACTGAATTTCAGATCGGCATTGCTTGCAACACTATGAGAGTTATTAGCAGGAATAGGGAGTATATTCTTTTCGTTATACAGTGAAGGATAATTTCCTGACGGTGCCAATAATTATGTCGAATGTTTGAAGTTCGCCTACACAAACACTGATATTCAGGACGACGTTACTTGCAATTGTTAGGAGTTTTTAGAGAGGAATTGGGAATATATGACTCTCGTTGAGGAGTGAAGGATGACTTTGTCACAGCACCAGTACATATGGCAAAAGTGTAAAGTTATCCCCCCAAGGGACCTCAATTAATTGGATTTGGTGTCGCCCGTGTCTGGAATTATTAAGCAGTTGTTAGGGAGGAATAGGAAGTAAATCATTTTCGCTAGGATGTGAAGGATAACTTTGTTACGACGCCAGCAAATGTGGCCAAAGTGTGAAGTTAGCCCCAGTGGACCCCAATTATTCACATTCGAGGTCGCCGTTGTCTGCAATCGTTAGGGAGTTGTTAGGGAGAAGTAGGGAGTATATGGTTCTCGTTGGGGAGTGAAGGATAACTTTGTGACTACGTCGGTAAATATGATGCAACTGTGAAGTTAGTCTCCAAAGGGATCTCAATTAATCAAATTTCGGGTCGGCATTGTCTTCAATCGTTAGCGAGTTTTTAGGAAGGAATATGGGGTACGTTATTTTCGTTGAAGAACGAACGATATCTACGTGGCAACAAATATGGCGGATATGTGAAGTTCGTCTCTACAAATACTGAATTTCAGATCGACGTTGTTTACAATCGTTAGGGAGAAATAGGGAGTATACAATTTTCGTTAGGGAGTGAACGATAACCTGGTTACTGCGTCAGAAAATATGGCTGATATGTGAAATTAGCTTCCACAAACACTGAATTTCATGTCGGGTTGTTTTAAATCATTAGGAGTTTTTAGGAAGAAATAGGGAGTATATGATTTTTGTTGGGGAGTGAAGGATAACTTGGTGGCTGCGCTAGCAAATATGGCGAAAGTGTGTAGTTTGCCCCTAGGCGAACCCGATTGATTCTGTGTCGGTTTGGCGTCGTCTGTAATTGTTAGGGAGTTTCTGGGAGGAATAGGGTGCATATTATTTTCGTGAGGGAGTGAACGATAATTTCTTTACGGCTCCAGCAAATAGGACGAATATGTGAAGTTTGCCTCCACAAGCACTGATCTTCAGGTCGTCGTTTACAATCGTTAGGGAGTTGTTAGGGAGAAATAAGGAGTACATTATTTTCGTTAAGGGGTGAATGATTACTTGGTGACGGCGCCAGTATGTGTCTTCTGCGAGATGTTAGGCCTCCCACACATTGAATTTAAGATCGGCGTTGTCTCTAATCTTTAGGGACATGTTAGGGAGGAATAGGAAATAAATTATCTTTGTTAGGGGTGAACGATATCTTGGTGACGGCGCAAGCAAATATGATGTATAACTTTTCACATCATCCCCAACAATGGAGTTATGGATCGACGATGCCTGAAATCGTTACAAGTTTATTAAGGAGGAATAAAGAGTACATTTTTCGTTAGGGATTGAACAAAATCCAGGTGACGGTACAGTAAATATAGTTAATGTGTGAAGTTAGGTTTCCCACAGTTCCCAAACAAATTTTGTTTTCGGATCGTCATTGTCTGCAGTTCTTAGGGAGTTTTTAGAGAGGAATAGGGAGAATCCTTGGGGAGTGAGCGATAACTTGGTGACGGCGCCGGTAATATGGTGGATGTGTGAACTATGTACCGGCTATTCCTCCCTAACAACTCTCTAACGTTTGTAAACAACCCTGATTTGAAATTCAGTGTTTGTGGAGGCGAAATTCACATATCCGCCATTTTTACTGGCGCCGTTACCAAGTTATCTTTCACTCCCTAACGAAAATAATATAACAACTCCCTAACGATTACAGACAACACGGACCACAAATGTGATTAACTGGGATCCCATGCGGGCTAACTTCACAATTTTACCATATCTGCTGGCGCCGTCACCATGTTACCGTTCACTACCTAATAAAGATAATGTACTCTCTATTCCTCCCTAACGATTACAGAAAACGCCAACCCAAAATTTGATTAATTTGGGTCCTTTTCGGGATAACTTCATATTTTCGCCATATTTGCTGCCTCCTTCACCAACTTTTCATTCACCCCTAATGAAAATAATGTACTCCTTATTCCTCCTTAACAACTCCCTAACAATTGGAGATTCAAATTTCATTAATTTGGGTCCCTTGAGGGATATCTTCACATTTTCGCCATGTTTGCTTGTGTCGCCATCAAGTTACCTTTCATTTCCTAACGAAAATAATGTACTCCCTATACCTACCTAACTATTGCAGACAACGATGGCCCAAAGTTTGATTAATTGGGATGCCTTGGGGCTAACTTCACATATCCGCTATATTTGCTGGCGCAATCGTGAGATTATTGTTCACGACCTAACGAAAATAAATACTCCCTATTACTCCCTAACAGCTCCATTACGCTTGCAGACCCCCAAAAGTGATAAACTGGGATCCTATGGGAGCTAAGTTCACAATTTCACCATATTTACTGGCGCCGTCACCATTGTATCCATTCACTGCCTAGTAAAGATAATGTTCTCTCTATTCTTCCTTAACGATTACAGAAAACGCCAACCCAAAGTTTGATTAATTGGGGTCCCTTGGAGGGATAACTTCACATTTTCGCCATATTTGTTGGGACCGTCACGAAGTTATTTTTCACTCCCTAATGAAAATAATGTATTCTCTATTTCTCCCTAACAACTTCCTAATGATTGGACGCAACAAAAACAAGAAATTGTATAGTAGGAAGGGAAGCTGTGTGAAGTTATCCCCCAGATTTCCTGACGCCGACTCCAACTTATCGCTTATTCCCTATTTCTCTATAACAACAACTCCCTAATGTAGATAACTTACATCTTAATTGGATTTGGGTGGGGTTAACTTCACAAACGTTGGTTAACATTACGGACTTTCAACCTGGATATCTTTGTTCGCTTTACTGTCCAGCGGCAGCTTTTCTTTCATATAAAATTATTTATATAACGATTTTGTACTTAAGTTAAAAAAACATCTTCTGAGACAGTTGACTAACGTTAAACAGTTAAGAAATAAAAATCTCTTTCTCTCTCTCTCTCTCTCTCTCTCACTCTGTGTGTTTATGTGTGTGTCTATCTCTGTATGCATCTCTCTCTTCTCCTTTCTCTCTCTCTCTCTCTCTGTCTTCTATGGTTTTCCTATCTTATTTATGTATCATCCTCCATGTCTTTGTTTCTCTCTCTTTGTCAATCTATTTCTTAGTAGGACATGTTCTCTGATATATTGCTCACAGATGTTTAGAGCAAGAATTGAATATCTTGGAAGATATATATGAACGTTAAGTTTAATGCAGGCTTAACTTAACTCATAATGCACGGATGCAAAACCACAGTTCTCCTACATAACAGTTAAAATGTTTTTCTCGTGTGAATTGACAGCGAAGCGTGACCAACAAAAATGCAGTCGTTTGTAAATAAGTTCAGGCAAACCAAGACCATCGAAAATACGTCGAAAAAATAATGGATGATGCTCACTGCATTTTTTTTTTTTTTTTAATTCGCGATGTGTCATTCATCACAATTCTATTCCCCCTGTATCAACTGTACATTCCTCGTTTTATTTAAAGCTTTTGAAGCGATTTCTGAAACTTTGGACGTATCAGGCACAACATAAGTAGTTCTGGAAATTTGTGTATCTTGATTTACAATGCGCCCACACATACAGCCACGATCTTCTTGCAGTTTTCGGCCAAATGACAGCTCACTGTTATACACCACGAAGGGTCTTCACCTTACCTGATCCCGGAAGACTTGTCTTTATTTAATAAGTTAAATTTGCACCTCAATGGAGAGTTTTCGAGGATGTAACGCATCAGCTAAAGATGATTTCGGAAGATGAGTATTATAATAGTTTTTAATTATTGTAGAGCCGTTGTAATGTGTGTATCGAATGGGGAGGTAGCTATGTAGAATTTTGATAGAAATAAAAGTTGATATGAATTTTTGATTTATAAAGAATTTCTTGTCTTGGAATTTTTCAGATATATTGTGTATTATCTTAAATATTATGCATATGATTCTTGAGCAAACAACATAAAGTTATGTGAACTGTTTATAAAAGTACACATCAATCGAATAAAGCTCCGGCATAAACTAAAACCAAAGTGAGCACTTGGATTCCATATTAAATAACTTTATCAATGCATCTCTTAGGGTTTATTCTGTTTCATGCTTAGATATCCATGCTAATCATCAGGTATATTATTTCCTATTTTTCTATATGCATGTTCAGACTAACGTAACAGCAACAATACTAATAAGAGATTTGCGCTTTGTTATAATACCCTTCCTGATACACCATCATCCTAAAAATTGATCTGAAACATATTACTAAAAAATCCTCATCACTAAAAGACAATTGTTAACAAATTCAAGATCATAAAAAAATGTTGTTGACAACATGTTGTTCGTATTTTATACTTATCCCAGTATTATTCCTTCAATCTCCCACTACACAGAGGAGTAGTCATAAATTGGAAAGAGAATTAATTTGTTTTCAAAACCACTAAAATGCAATGTTATTATAAAAAATTGAAGATTGTGTGGTATTTGTGCAGGAAGATTTTGTTCAAAGAAGCTTGTCGTTACAGGTGAATTATGACAGACATGTTATAGGCTCTAAACCGATCGCTGAAAATCATAGATTTTTCATTGCTGAAGCTAGATGTGTAGAAAGTGGTTTACAATTTTATAATGGTAGCATTTTAGTTGTCTGAGTGAATATTCTATATTCCTCCAAAATAAAAAGCTATTTCTTCTTTTGTCCTTTTTTCTCTAACTTGTTTAACTCATTCTTCAATCTTTTTAGTTCTCAAACTACTTTTAGTTTATATATTTTCAGCTTATATTATATGAAAAGAATTGGAAGGAAAGTCTAATACATTCATTCAGTAAGATCCTTACATCAATGTTTCTGTTGAACGCAGTATAAAATGTTGTTCTCATCAGTGAAGGAGGAACTAGAGAGCACTCTTACAAGTAGATGTATTCTCTGTCAGAGTAACTACTTTTCTAAACTTACTTTTTTGTGCGTTTCCTTTGCAGCGAAAATTTATTTAAACCAGTTACTTTTAAATGCACACTAAGCAGGAATCTACTCAAGGCAAAGAAACATGACAACCACAAATATTCCTTCTCCGTTTTTGGCGTCCGATGGGCTTTTATTTCTGTTTTGTCAGCTCGTAACGCAAGCTAGTGGCGCAACAAAAGGAGTTAGAGAGAAACTGTGTTCAGATTTAAAATGAATTCGATGTGCCCACCCATTTATAATTTGGTGTGGAAACAAATTATCTTTTTCGCATAACTATACTTTACACATTTGTATAATACCGGATAATAACAGCAGCTACAGAATAATAAAATGGAGATATTACAACACCAAATTCTATTTATCGACTTCACTTTTTAATCTCATAATGGTACAACCTTTCTTTAAAGTATATGGTTTTAAAGGAAGCAACCAAAGAAAATGTTATTTTGAGGGTTGGAAAACTTCTGGTTCTGAGTCATTCTTGGTAGGTGGCAAAGGATATTTAGACTCCCTGAAACACAGATTTTCCAATATCAATTTAAAATCACACCAAAAGAGAAAAAATCTATCAGAAAGAATATGCATTTTTCTTATACAACTCTATTTACGAAATTGATTCCTACCATCATTGGCTGCAAACGCTCTGTATCTGGGTTACATTTTTCTACTAAATTACTCGAATAAGAAAACAGATTGAAATATTAGCAGCGCTGCTGTGAAGAAATTCGCAAATCCTTTATGGTACATGTTACTTGCATGTCCAACATTTACATATTTTGACGACGGAGTCTTTCTGAACATTAAGCAAGGCATGGCTATTAATATACTGAGTACAGAAAACAGTGATGGAGAGAAACAAGTAAAACGATACTTGGATAAGGGCGAAGACATCAATAATTTAAAAAAGATAATTCTCAGACTTCATATCCACTAAATAGAAGTTATTTAATCAAGCTTGCAAGAAATACATATTTGCTTAGCAACTGACTAGCGACATGGGATTATGGTATGTACTTACAACGTGGTTTAGAGATTGCGAAAAGTATTGCAGTAGCTAACGACGTGAGTAGAGTGGGCGTACTTGGAGACAATTTTAATTTAATCAGAATTTAATGCAATTCATAAAAGAGCACAGTCATATTATAAAACCCTGAATAACGTACCCTAGCTAACCTACATAACATGGCATACGAGGCCCTACCCTATAGAAAGAGTCTATTTTCCCGGGACTGTACGAGCCGCCGTGGCGCATCTGTTGTAGTTACATTTCATAAAAGACTACGAACCATTTTCCCAAACACTATTTAATATAGCACAGATTACAGCAAGGAGTTCGTGAAAAGCTACGGCACCTTTTTTCAACCCCATATTTAACATAGCAGAGATTACACAGGAATATACGCTAGTTAACCTGTCATGGTACAAAGCTCTTTTTCATATCCCGCCCAGCACCATAGCAGAGATATGAAGTCAGTTTCCAGCACAGCACGGTCGTCCCCGCCCACACCCAGAGATTACACAGTATTTAACCTAACCCAAATAACATGGACGCCCTCCAACGAGTCTATTTTCCCAGGACTATACAAACCGCTGTGTCGCATTTGTTGTGGTTGCTAAGCAACATAGACCATTTCATAATTTGCTGAAGAACGTGTTGTTATATTTTTATAAAAGGCTACGAACCGTGTTTTCAGTCCTATTTAACATAGCAGAGATTTCATAATAGGCTACGTTTTTTTCAACTCTAAAAGAACACTACTTAACATAGCAGAGATTAGAGAGGCGTCCAGCCACTATTTTACATAGCAGAGATTACCTAACTCTATGAAAGGCTACGAGTCCTATTTAACATACCAGAAATTACACAGAATTTAACGTAACATAGTACACCAGTGTACAATAGCATAAAAGGGTTAGAAAGTCTTTTTCAACCACTACAGACGCTACGGCCTAACCCCTAGCAGAGACTGCAACAAAGCACATCACCAATTTCCGCCGACACTCAGAGATTACAACAGTTTCTATACTTAACCCACATAATAGACCACACATTACACCAGTGCACGATAACAGAGATTCCATGAAAGGGTACGAGGCTATTTTTTGGAACCCTAAAAAAACAGTACATAACATAGCACAACCCCTAGCAGAGATTCCAACACAGGACATAGCAGCGAAATATATGCTAGTTAATAGAATCCAAATAACATGGAATAGGAGACTACGAAGCTCTTACTCACCCCTACACAACACCCTATAGCAGCAATTACATACACATAGCAGAGATTACATGCCTAGCACACAATATGCGGCTACAAGTCAGTTTCTATAGCCTACAACCAATGGTCAATAGTAGTCGGTAACCACAATCACTGGTCAATACCTGGGCCCAAGTCAAAGGTAAAATATTTAAGGTGTAAATCTCGTAAACGGCGAAACATATTGAAATAATTATGTTTTCACATTTGGCATGAGGACATCGAATAGTATGTGCTAAAAAGTGGTAACCTAAAGGTCAAATGTCAAATATTTAACCGTGTATGTCTCGTAAACGGCGAAACATATTGAGATTCTGTTTTCACATTTCGTATAAGGGCACTGAATAGTATATACTAACATCGAGGTGGAAGGACAAATATTTAACCGTGTATAGGTCGTAAACGGCGAGACATATTGAGATTCAGTTTTCACAGTGATACGTTTTTTGGTGTGTTAATGTCAAATCTGAAGTCAGTTTGCTAACTTCGCCCCATCCCCCGTGGTTTTAGAGTTATGAAACTTATAAATGCATTTTATTTTAGTCACGGGAATGTTAAATATGAAAACTGCATGCTTCTACCTGTTGCTGTTTACGAGATATGATGGTTCGAATTTTTCGAATTCTGCTCTTTTGGCGCCAGAACTATGAAAACCTCAAATTATGTTTTTCACGGTTATACCGAATCTGAAAACAACTTCTTTGCACCTATTACTGCTTCCAAGATATGGCGGTTCAAATTTTGTCGAATTTTGACACTTTAGACGCAGAGTTGAGAAACTCGAAGATTATGTTATTTGGGTCGGTGATGCAGAATGTGAAATTTGCTACTCTCTACCACCTACCCCTTCCAAAATATAGCGGTTCGAAGTTTGTCGAATTTTGACATTTTAGACGTAGAGATAAGAAACTCGCAGATTATATGTTATTTGGGTCGGTGATACCGAATTTGAAAACAGCTTCTTTCTACCTATTACTGCTTCCAACATATAGCGGTTCGAATTTTTAATTTTTAGTCGCAAAGATGAGAAACTTGAAATTATATGTTACCAGGTTCGGTGATGCAGAATCTGAAATTTGACCTGTAGTCGCTTCCAAGATATGGCGGTTTGAATTTTTCGAATTTTTATATTTTAGACGCAGAATTGAGAAACGCGCAGATTGTATGTTATTTGGGTCGGTGATACCTAATGTGAAATTTGCTTTCCTCTACCACCTACCCTTTCTAAAATATGGCGGTTCAAATCTTGCTTTTTTGGTCCCAGAACTATGAAACTGGCAAATTATATGTTATTCGGGTCGGTGATGTTTGCTTTTTCCCAACAAAGCAGAAATTACACAGGGCTTGCACTGTAACTGAAATTGTCTTGCACCAAATGCACAAAACCTTGAATGCGTCTAACTGTCACCAGGCTGCAGGAAAGCGGGGTAATTATAATAATTACTAATTTGTCTTTGTTCTTTGACGACAAGTACACGTTCGGTATAGAATTCCATAGATTAGCTTCAGCGCTTTTTTATAGATCATAGAGAAAATTGAAAAACCCGATGCGCATGTCGCGATTTGCCGGTAGATTACAGACCGACATGGTGTTGGAGGAGGTATTAAATGTTAAATTCCCCGCTATCTCCTCAGCTTGTACTTTAATGACCAGCCCTTATGATCCAGTGGTTATGGATGTACTATATTTTTTCTTTTCACAAATTGCAGTTTCCATAATTATTCGTTGAATGTACAGCAGGTAGTCCTGCCCCAATGAGAATAATGTTGGTTACATACGAGTCTGGTGAGGAACATTGTATGCTTTCCTGTGCGTGGTATACGACGGTTCAAATTTTGCTTTTTTGGTCCCAGAACTATGAAAGCCTCAAATTATGTTAATCGGGGTCGGTAATGTTTGCTTTTCTTTCAACATAGCAAACATTACACAGGCCTTCCACCTTAGTCTACACTGTAACTGAACTCGTCTGGCGCCAGGACCATTAGTGGTGGTTGAAAAGGTCTGTAGTGAAAAAAACACCTTGAATGCGTCATAAATACTCATATATTCTCCGGGGCCCTGCAGCATAAAGTGTCTAGCAAAATTATTCGGGTCATGTAGTGTTTGTACAAAATATGGAATTTATTAGAAACATAATCTGTTACAGTCAACAAAAACCAAAGAAATGTTACCTTCGGATGGCGTGTGAGACGTTTTCCAGCTGCATTTCGGTGAATGGGTAAATAAGACATAGAAATACTGTTTTAAGTAGAATTCACCCTAATATCAAAGTTTGTTGCTTTGAATTGCTAAATAAAACATACGAAACGTGTGTGAGACGTCTTCCGACTCATATTTAGTGAGTGTTTTGAGGATAGTTAGTGCTTTTTGCCATTAAAGTACCACTTCGGAGGGTCATATTTAGCTATGAGAGAGATATTTTAGCATGTAATTCAGGTAGAAAATAGTTTTTCAACTGTAATGTCGTAGAAAAGAATCAATTGGGGAATATTCTACGAATTTATAGGATAAAAATCTGACAAATGTAAATACAGTACCTCCTAAGATGAAAGTTGTGAATATTTTTGGTGTTTGAATATATATCGAGAAAAGTGACAATGTTTAAGTAAAAACAGCTGTAATGAAACACAAAACGGCTTAATTAAGAGCTCGTATTTGGTGAAAGAGACATTAGAACATAATTTTTGAGCTGTCATTGAAATTCGAAAATAGTGGAATAATGCCATATTGGGCAGAGCTTACTTAGATTTTCTCGGGAATGTACTTGCACAAGTGTATATTTAGGTTAATTAATTAAAAAATGTTTGTATTTCACGCGTTGCAATTACGTAAGTGCAAGTTTTATTTACTATGATTTATTTGAAAAATATATGTGTATTCAATCATATCAGTGTAACTGACAAATATCAGTTAAAAATATCAAATGTATATGTTTTCACCATTAACAAAAAGGTAGATTCCTTCCAGGACAGTTATTTGGCTGTCTCATAATATTACATTCGTAAACTATTTAGTAGTACACAGATTTTTCCATTGCATTGTCGAATCAATTAGAGCTGTTAAATAATAATTCTTCTAAACGAGAATCTATGATTCGAGAATATTATAATTTTACTTCGAAAAATATTTGATTTACATATTTATTCTACGTCATCTTATTGAACAGGATGAAATTTATAAGAATACCATAAAATAGTATGAACCAATTTATTATACTCACACTTCACATAATGCTTATGTTTCAACAATTCCAGCATTACCACGTTTCATAGTTCTTGTACCAAAAAAAGCAAGATTTGAACCGCCATATTTTAGAAAGGGTAGGTGGTAGAGAGAAGCAAGTTTCACATTAGGTATCACCGACCCAAATAACATAAAATCTGCGCGTTTCTCAATTCTGCGTCTAAAATATAAAAATTCGAAAAATTCAAACCGCCATATCTTGGAAGCGACAACAGGTAGAGAGAAGCAAATTTCAGATTCTGCATCACCGAACCTGGTAACATATGATTTCGAGTTTCTCATCTCTGCGGCTAAAAATTAAAAATTCGAACCACTATATATTGGAAGCAGTAATAGATAGGAAAAATCTGTTTTCAAATTCGGCATCACCTACCCAAATAACATATAATCTGCGAGTTTCTTATCTCTACGTATAAAATGTCAAAATTCGAATTGCCATATCTTGGAAGCAATAATAGGTAGAAAGAAGTTGTTTTCAGATTCGGTATTACCGTGAAAAAAATATGTATAATTTCAGGCTTTCATAGTTCTGGCGTCAAAAGAGCAGAATTCGAAAAATTCGAATTATCATATCTAGTAAATGGCAACAGGTAGAAATAGTTTTCATATTTAACATTCCCGTGACTAAAATAAAATGCATTTATAAGTTTCATAATTTTACAACCACGGGGGGTGAAGTTAGCAAACTGACTTCAGATTTGACATTAGCACACCAAAATACATATCACTGTGAAAACAGAATCTCAATATGTCTCGCCGTTTACGATCTATACCATAGAGTTAGAAAGAAAATAGAGAGAACAAACATGACGCCACATGAAGCCAAATTACGGTTCATCGGCAGCCATCTTGTGTGGCTCCATTAGAGCCTCTCTATACCGAGTACTGTGAGGATTGCCTTTATCGATAGGAGGATGAGTGCATCTCAGAGAGGCAATACTCGGAAAAGAGGGTCTACATATGGACATTATAAAAAAAACTATCTCGTTCTGTTATATAATGAGAACAACTTTTAGCATAACATGGTCTAATCACAATATTATGTACTTTGACCTATATTAGTGTGGCACTATCATATAAGAAAAAGTCATAATACGTTAAGTCTTGTCTCAGCAAAAGCGATAAGACCGTAGAAGTTTGTACGTTGAAATTAACAATAGTTTGATAATTTGGAACGTTCCATCCACTGGCCTTAGTTTCTTGGATCGCTGTAATTTGAATAGAGTTAGACGCCAACACGCGCCGAAAATCGACGATTTGAACTGCATTTTCAGCTTTACATATATTAAAACTACAGACCGTTAACGTGTGCGGCCCGTAGCTCATTTGCTTGCTAAACGAAATTAATCCGACAAATAATAACTGTAGCACAAACATTGTAACACTGAAGTCTTAAACACTACGTACAAGTTAGATAAAGTACATACTTGTTCTCCCGATGTGCTCACTGAGGGACGTCTGTGTTTACTTACGCACGTCACTAACTTGGTGTTCACTTCCAGCAGCACGCTGGTCCGCCCGATCTGAAGCTCCTATTTTACCGGCTATAGTTTAGGAACATGTCAGCTGACCTACAGTATACTTTCTGCCTTAGCCTTTCTCTTCTTTAGCCTTGGCTTTTTTTTTCTGCCTTAGCTCGTAGTTTTACTTTAGATATGCCCAGATTAGCGTCCTCTTTCCAACGTTGTTGTTTACTTCTTTTACCAAACCCTGGTTCTAATGTTGCTTCGAATGACGATACCTTCAGGAATTGTATCTTTTTCACTACTCGTATCACCCAGCGAGAACCGTCTGACACCGCTCTCTTGCACACTATGTATTTGTTCCTCGGTTAATACTTCCTGACCAGCAACACTGACACTAGTTTCTGATATCTCTGGACGAGTGGGAAGATCCTCTACTACGGAACTATCCTGAACAGTAATTACACCTTTCTCTGCCAAATCTACTGTCATAGACTTTGTCTCTTTTCCCACCTCTAAATTTTCCTCATCTACCCACCACCTCCTTTACCTTGTTCTACTCACCTGCATGTTGCGGAAGACTGGAAGTCACGAGTTCTTGTTCTTTTTCTGCCTCCTGCAGTAACCCTGCGTTGCCAGTAGTAGACGAATTATTGAGTAATGATGCCTGTTTCTTGCCTGTGAGAAGAGGACATTTTTCAAAATTAAAGGCGATCGGCTGATGTATTTGTTGCAGCGCGCGGGGGGGAATGGGCCCTTTTTGCTCATTCGCTCCCTGACCTCTGCGTACCTCAACGCTCGTTGCACTCGAGTTTGAATCTTAAAATTAAAGATCGTCAAAAATTGAGGAATGGGGGATTTAAGATCGAAGAAATGTATCAAACGTTTCCCTGAATTTACATTTAAGAAATTCGAGTTCACCGGGTAGTATATCTTTGATAAACGGGATACTGTTCCGTATTGACTAAATACTTGTTTCACAGAATCGTCTGGAATTTCTAAAGGAAAACACCAGGCAAAAATATCACTGTAGTCTCACTAAATTTTAAATTACTTGTAACTGAATACGTTCATTCTCATTCACATATAATATCTTTCCTTCACTTAGTTCTATGACTATTTCCGCTACTTGCTTAGACGTTGTCTTCACAAAGCATTCTTTGTAGTAAAAGTCAGCCTCCACGGAAAGTATTTCGTCTAAATTTAAATATAAATCACGTCTAATGGCATCATATAAACTTTCCAAATTTAACTTCGTACTTACATTGCACGCGTAAAGTATTGATACGTTTATAAGCTGTACTAGCCGAAAAAATCATAACAATACTTACAGTATACTTGTAATCTGAATCAGCTGCGAGCACACAAAACTAACACTTGTACATTCTCTTACCTGACTCACTCTGCCTTCTCAGAGCACGAAACACAGACTTCCGCGCCCAAGCACGACTCGGCTGGTAAAGATTTATGCAGCAATAAATAACGATTGGCGGTAAAATTCTTTAATATGATCAGACTTACGTCAAATCATTAAGCTCAAATATATAATTTTCTGCTGCTGTTAACTTTAGTTAAATATCTCACCAAACATTTTATTTGATGTAAGTAATTGTAATAACAAAATTTATTCGAAATTTTTTATTTTATTTATGGTCTTTAGGCATCTAAGGCTCAGGCCGGGATAGGGAGAGAAAATGATTCGGGGAGGTGTCAGCCAGAGCCTATATTGAAGGTGCCATCCCGATATTTGCCTGGTGTGACAGGAAAAAAACTGAAAAACCTCAGTCAGGATGGTCGGCAGCTAGGATCGAACCCACGATCTCCCGAATGCTACGCCAACGCTCTATCACTTTTTTTTAATGTGTTTACCCTAAGCGGGTTCTTGTTATTACTTGTTCAACTTGTTTTACTTGTATTTAACGTGTATTATACTTGTGTGTACATGTTCTTTCATCACTAACTACTGACAGCAGAGTTAAAATCACATCCATGCCCGAGGTGGGATTCGAACCCTCGATCCTTGGGTCGCCAGTCTACCACACTAGGGATCACGACCACCTGGATCGACACCACTGAGCTACGGCGGCTCTGTGACAAAATTTGTTGCAATTAAAATCCACATCCAATATACTTTGTGATTCTGTTCCCAAACAAGGGTTGTAAACGAAACAAATAAATTATTTCTGGTGTTTTTGAAATTACAGGGCCTTTCATGGCTACTTTAATATAGACCAGGGTCTCTCAACGTGAGGGGCGTGAGCTACGTACAAGGGGGTCGCGGGAGTAGTTGAAAAATTAAATGAATTAAATGAAACCAATAAATTTAGAGAAGGTATTTTATTTTACTTGTTTTTATAATCACTAAAGATAATGTAATCTGTTGAACAGTTTCTCTGTAATATAATTAGGATATTTCTTACCAAATACAGTAAATCAACTGTCATGTTTTCAAATGAAAAGCAAATATTAAACAAAACAGAAAAAAAAAAATGTTTAAAAGGTTACGAAATACTGCACAGGTTTATAAGGTTAGCGCGAAATCTGATCCTATTTTGATTTAACCAGTTTCTAAATGCCCGGTTCATTTTTTGTATCAAGTAACTTTCAGTCACATCCTTGTCCTAAATATCACGTTTCAAATATACAGACTCTCTATTAATTAGTGTAACTGAGAAACAGACCGGTGAAAGTGAAAGTTCCAAGATATTTCCATGAAATTTTCTACAATTGCTCACAAACCCCACTTTTGACACAGAAAATAATTTTCGGAAACAAAATTTTAATCCCCTTTTGGGGGTTCAAACTAAAATGTGAAGTAGATGGGGCGATGCTACATTATAGACAGAATCAGCGCCTGACTTAATTACTTAGTACTGATTAATAAAATTAGACATGGAAAAGTGGTTCTCTGAATTAACAATATTTTTTGCATAAGCGAGTTTCACTTTTGAGTTTGAAATCCAAAAGGATGATTAAAATTTAGTTTTATAAAATTATTTTCACAGTGTCCAAACTAAAAACTGTAGGAAATTTTATGAAAATATCTTGAAAACCTTCGTTTTCACAGGTCTTTGTCAGTAACACGATTTAACAAAAAGAGTCGACACCCGATTTACTGTGGGCGGTTTAACCAGGTTGCGGCTTAACCGTTGATCGCCAAAAAAGAAAAGATTTATATCTATCGCAAGAATCATCAGCAGGCACGCTAGAGAGAAAGAGAGAAAGAGAGAGCAGACATGGAATTTGACAATGAGATTCGATTTGAAAACGACTTTCCAGTTTTTTTTTTTATTTTTTTTTTTTTTTGTTTTGTTTTGTTTGTTTGTTTGTTGATACAGTTGATTTGAAACTTTATTAAAGCAAAGTTCCTGAGAATACAGTACAGGAAAATTGCTATGCAGTATTTTTCTATTTATTATTTAGTGGTTATTTTTGTTGGACATAAAATGGATGCCATAGCTGACTGCATCTAATGGATGTCCATTGGACGTACTTGTGCTGTGTGGGCTCTTTAGATTCGAGACGGTTTGGCTTAACGTGTATCTAGATATCTTTCGTCCACCTGTAGAATACATATTACGTCGCGTTGCTGCACTTCTGTGTGCTATAAGACATCCTACACCAGAGGAGGTACCTATTTCATAACTTTTAACATTTTGTGAACTTTACATTAATAGAAAGAACAATAATTTACATATCAAACAAACTAATAATTCAAACAACAATTTAAATAAACAAAAATCCTTCTGTACTTGTTTCGTTTTTGTCTTCCTAAGTCTGCAAATATTCAAGTATCTGGCTTCTCGTGTCCAGAATTTCCTAACTGTGAATTTATCAGGAATTAATGAAAATAAATTACATAATTACAATACGTAGCTTCCTGCGTGGCCTAGTTGGTAGCGCGCTTGACTTCAGTGCGAGCTGTCCCGTGTTCAATTCCCGGTGAGGGCTCACAATTTCGGTGTTGATCCAGCATCGAGAGGACATTTGGGGAGCTACTTCAATAAAAAAAAGTAGCAGACTGTGGTGATGAAAGTCAGACACACGGTCACGGTTCCGGTGACCTTCTACTTAAACGTAATACAGCCGTCTGACAGGCCAGGGCCCTTAAAAGGTTGTCGCAGCACCCAGTTTAGTTTTATTACAATTCGTATTTTCATATAACATGTATTGACCATGGAAACACAATTTCAGCTAATGTTGATTTTGTAATCAAGAAATATCCCACTAGTTATGTTAATACTTGTTCAGTATCTCTTTACATTGATTTTCATAGCTTGGGAAATCTAAACTGTTCTAAAACTGGAGACTTGGAAACAGTTTAAACTGAAATACTATGAAAGTCTAGATTAAAGAAATACATTCGGTATTTAACTTGAGCTTTTAGTTAATAGATCAAGAATAACTCACAATAGAAACTAATAAACATTAGGTCAACTAAGTTTATCACTTTGAACATATTCCGTAGTGTTCACAGAAGACCACAGTATAAACACTTCCACATGAATGGCTTGCGCTAGAAACTCTTCTTCCTTCTGTTTGCTACAGAAATCGGACTCTCCAAACTCAATTTTCTTCTGAGGTTTCATGACGTCACGGTAATCTCATTACCGATGTAACTTCCGTTAGAAATTACTTGCTCGAGGTACAAGTGATTTCGTACTTCTGCTTTTGATCTCCGGAACACCACTTTAGATTGTTTCACGGGCGTACGAAACAATGTTTACCCTCAATCCTCAACACTTTTGAAAAAGTTGCGCTCAGGGATCTTCCATTGTAATTAGTAGACCTAGCATAATAATTAGAATCTGGATTACGAGAGATTCTTGCTCTCTATCTCTTCAGTGTATCTTATCAATCATCTCTCTCTGTTTGTCTTTCTCTTTCTTTCTTTTTTCTCTTTCTTTCTTTTTTCTCTTTCTTTCTTTCTCTTCCTCACAGAGCATCTGATTATGATTCTTACGCAGTCAATCTCTCATTCTTTCGGTTCTCACTCTAAAAAGTGTTTGCAAGAACAAAGATGAAATTTCTTTACTGGTCTTATTAACGCTCCAAAAAATAACATTTTGTGGAGTTACCCACCAAAAATAAAGGGCATTGTAGAGTGGAATTCCAAGCAACGACTGATCTTATTCTCTGTGCTTTCTTTGCATATTCTATGCCAGAGAAATACTTCAATACCACACGAAGGATACTTCAATTGTATTTTTAACAATATCCTCTGAATGACGATCTAATATATTTAATAATAATGTCCTGTCCTTGAGGCTAATTTACTTTAATTAACGTACATTTATAGCTTTGCCTTAGGTCCTTCATATCTCTCGGGGACTCTTCCGGGCGGCAAGAAGAAAGAGTAACGCAGCAGGCAGAGCATCTGTATAGATTCCATGTCGACATTCGTCTGGGGAAACAGGGAAATTGAAGAAGCTCATCCGGTAGCAGAGCTCGAACCTGCGTATATTTCAAGTACGGATTTCAATTGAGCTACCATAACCAGTAGACCACGGGACCTTCGTAAAATCAATTATTAGATAGAGGATGAGTAACACTCAAGATGCAGAAGTGAGCTCGTAAATGAAATTGGCAGATAAGAATGAATAAAGGAACATCTTCCACGCATTGATTTGAATATCATTGAAGTTTTCATTTCTGAATTTCATGCAGATTAAAGTAATTGTAGCCGACTGGGTGGCCGAGTGGTCTGCGGAGGTAGGCCATCGGCTCGAAGGTCCCGGGTTCGAGTCCCGGCAGGGGCATGGGTGTGGATTTTAACAGCTAAAGGGCCGAAGTTCAAAGTTACTAGACTGGACCACATAAAAATTAAATTTACCAAAGTTTAAAGTAATTGTAGTAATAAGACACAAAGATGTTTAAAATTTGACGAGAAAAATGTCACACGTTGTTTAAAACAGGATACAAGGTTCATTTTTACTGCAAAAACTTTCAGAAAAGCAGTTTGATGTTGCTTTCACATAGCTTGAAATATAGCAGTGATCACTAGATAATATATATCCAAGTGAAACGAATTGATTTGTGTGGACTTTAGACATCTCTGACTCTGACCGGAATAGATCTATCTATCTAATTTCTATCACTAAAAGAAAATTGAATGAATTCTGTGTGTCTTAATTTACCAAATTAGTAACATGGTGAAATGTAGGAATATCATCGTTTAAAAGACCATTCCGTGTTTATTTTTTCAAGGTTTGCACTAAAGTTCAACCTGCCGTTATTCAAAGTAGTGGAAATACACGGGTTTTCTGACAACATGTAAAAAGATTGTCAATTTCTATCACTGCGTACTTGAGGTCTACATGCCTTTTATGTATATTTGCAGCTAGTTTGCTGAATAACTTTCCTGTATTCCTAATTACTAACATTTATTTTAAGCGTGTTATCTGTGTCTCCAAGATCATGAACTAAACGATTCCTCGCGTGCTCTCACGGATATGACAATTACGTAATGCCAACTGATAAGTTCGTCAACTGCCCTGCGAAGATAGCACGTTGAAGTACGATATAGCTCAAATGTGCATGTATGATTGAGATTATTTGATTCTTTTTTTAAATCAATTTAAATTAACCCAGACCCATTGTAATGTCATTGGAGTTCAACTTTTCACATCAACTATCTACGTGAGTTAGCTGAAATTATTTTGCCCCTATGCCATTTGTATTATTGGACTCATGTACCGATCTGTATACCTTTCACGTGTATCGTTTGAAGAATGTAACCAAAATGTTATAGATAGGTAGAAAGTTGAGTTTGCAGGTACCCTAACGGTCAACGATAATGTCTTACAACGTCAATATCCATAAACAGAGTACTTGTAAATTCTCAATAGAAAATAGTTCTGCATATTAATAAAATAAAATGTAAAATGTATAACACTGAAATGATGTTTCACATGTAGCTTTTTTACAACATAATTGCAAAAAGGTACTCAATATTGTAGTATTATGTAAAAAACATTTCAACACGTTATTTCTATACTCAAAAATAGATCAATAACTGCCTTTCTATGCAAGCTTATGCAGTTCTTTTCGAAGATGTTCCTACGAAATATTATAAATGCATCAAGACATAAATGCATAAATGCCTCTGCATAAGTTTAAAATCACACATTTTAATACCACAAGGCTAAACTTTCATAAGAAGCATCCAAAGAGCACTTACATACACTATATAACAAGGCCACTACATGAGACATGTATTATCACAGGAATATTTCACTTCTCAGTTTATAAGTATATTCGAGCAAAACACCAGAGGTGAAAAAAGTTCAGCCAAATTCTTCAGGCCTAAAAAAGTGGTGAAATAGAGGATGGAGCCAAGTTCCTTGGCGACAGCATGTAAGAGGAACACTGGAAGTTGGCGAGAAGTTGATGATCTGGTGGCGACCCTAAAACCCACCACACCCACCATCACTAACCCTAAGGTTCGAACACCATGAACCTTGCAACCTCGCGCCAACTCAGAGTGTTCCTCTTATGGCTCATCCATCCTCAATTTCACCACTTTTTAGGGCTGATGAACTTGGTTGAACTACCATTTCTGGTGTTTTTGTTCGGATTTCACAGCTTTTTGTTCGTGTAATATACTCGCTTCGTTCCCAGTATCTCGCGGCGGGTTACGCCCCCCAACTTCAGCCAAACCGTATCAGTACCGGTAATTAACAGTCCACGGAAAGAACAGGGTCACAGGTACGCTACTTTTCTTTTCTTTTTTTCCCCAGGAGAGCGCATTTAAACTTTCAAACACCTATGTTTTTGCTTCCTCCTTTACTACAGAGTCAATACACCTTACGAGTTAGAAGATAGCGGCAAAAGTAAACAAACAAACAAAAATGTGGTTTAGCATGTTCTTTCCATGAACCTTTCAATAGAGCTTTCAGAGTTTCATCGCAGGGGTGTGCAAGGTAGAAATTGAGACTACGAAATCAAACTTCCGATATAAGACGATGTACTTAATAACGACTGATTTCCAGGAAAGATTCTATGAGTGTTCTGAACACCATACAGCAGTGGTATTCAACCGGGGGTACGCGAAGATGTTCCTTGGGGTACGTAACCTTACCTAATATTTCATAAATGATCAAAGCTGCAGTAAAATATTTGTTGTCCATTTTCGTATTTTTCACAAGGCACTGCGGTCAGTGCGGTAACGTAGTCTTAGGAAACAAAAGGTTCTCAATGATCAGGGGGGGGGGGACGAATATTTCCTTCTTAGAATAAAAATACTCTGTCTGACGGTACAGGACATGAATGTCAGCATTACTTCCAGCTGTGATCCCTGCTGCTGCAGGTAGCAGCAAGACGTTATTTTGGGGCCCCTGGCCATGGGTGTTGACCGTGCATCGAGAGGAAGGGGAGGGACAAAACAATCTTCTCCAAAAGTTTCACATTCTGGGATAATGATTCTTGAACAGTACAGTATTGCGAGTTTTGTTGTTCGTGCATGTTCTTATCCTCGAGTAGAGACGCAGTTGCTCCGCTTTTTTCTTGTTACTTCGGCAAATTTCCGGTAACCTGTTTAACGTCAGTGGTGTGGTCGCGTTGATAAGTACGTTTTTTAATCTTTGCGAATTAAGAAACATCGAACAATTTGCAACCATTCAAGTTTCTTCTCTCTAATTTGGAATTTTCTTCGGTGCAGCATGGATAAGTTTATCGTAAGAGGGAAACGTAAAATCAACGAAGAAAGTACCAATGGTCGTAGTCTTCAAGAAAATGTAACGGCTTCTGTTTCATCATATCGTGTTAGTGCGGGTAGTATGGAACCACCTGCGAGGAAGTGCTAAAATCCGAAAATCGGGGAAATGTCAAATGTAGATATTACAGTGATTCATACATAAAATATGGATTTGTTTCAAATATAGGTGATCCACCTCTTCTCCTACACTCTTTGCAGTCAAACTTTATCAAACAGCTCGATGAAACCATCCTTACTCAACCGACACTTCATAACGAATCATAGCGAGTATATAAGGACAAGTCAGTTGATTTTTTGAAACGCAAAACAGAAAATGAAAAAACTTCCAACATAATACTTAATTTTACGCGATCATCGAAAGTGGCATTGGAGACGTCATATGAGTTAGCATTACTAGCTGCCAAAAACAAATCACCTTGTAATGCTGTAGAATCTGTTATTGTAGTGCTTTGATTATAGCAGAAAAAATGTTAGACATAAAATCTCCTGCTATAATAAAATCCATTTCTGGTTCTGACACAAGTGTAGGTCCTAGAATTGCTGATATGGCTCAGGATGTTGTGGCGCAAATTGTAGAAAGCATTACATAGACAGGAGATTTGTAATTCGAATTGATGAATCTGTAGATATTTCTGACGAAGCCGAGTTACTTCTATACGTTCGGTATTTTAATGTTCGGAAAGGTGCTATTGTTGATGAAATTCTCTGTTTTAAACAATTGCCAGAACATACAACGGGATATTATACTTTTAAAATTCTTGACAATTTCATAACAGTAGAATTAGGTTTGGAGTGGGAATGGTATGTCAGTGTATCCACTGATGGGGCTGCTTCAATGAGAAGCCATAAAAGCGGTCTTGTTTCTCGTATTCGCGAAAAGAATGCTAATGTAACCTGGCAACATTGCATTATACACAGAGAAAATTTGGTTGCGAAAAAAATAACTTCAGATTTACACGAAACGCTGGACATTGCAGTGAAAGTGATAAATTTAATCAAGTCGCATGCGTTGAACTCTCGTCTTATAAATAAAATGTGCGAGGAGATTGCATCCACACATGCTCAACTATTGTTGCACACTGAGGTGAGACGGCTGTCACGAGGACGGGCATTGACTCGCCCTTTTGAACTGAGAAACGAAGTTAAGTGTTTCATTTCGAAATTGAAATCTGCTTTTATTGCGTATTTTGAAGATGAGTGGATTTTGCAGCTTGTTTTCTTGGCAGATATTTTCAACAAATTTAATGATCTCAATCTTCAGTTGCAAGGCTTTGACAGCAATATTTTTAGAGCGCGTGATAAGGTACAAGGATTTTATCGAAAACTTTTATTTTGGGCTGAATATACTAATAAAGAAAATATCGCAGCTTTCCCAACTTTTTTTAACTTTCGGAACAAATGGTGTTAGTGTTACTGAGGTGTTTTGGAGAAAATGAAATGCCACCTACAAAATCTCAGTGTACAGTTTCTGAAATAGTTTCCTAAAACTGAACGAGAAGATAAGACTGGATAACAATTCCTTTAACACTACCGCCTTTAGTAACTGTAATCTCCCCTGCAATATAAAAAAATACTGCTGGAAATATCCGCTTCGAGAACTTCTCAATTTCAGACTTTTGGATTTTTGCCTCAAAAGAATAGAAAGAAATTAGTGACAGTGCCATTTCACAACTTCTGCCATTCCCGTCAACTTACTTGTGTGAGCAGGGCTTCTCTGCATTGACGTCAATAAAAACGAAGTACAGAAATCGCTTGAATCCGAAGGAGCTTCGATTCTCGCACTCACGAAGATTCGACCAAGAATTGAGGAGTTTGTGTGCCGGAAACAAGATCAGTCATGTCATGAACAGGTTAGTTCTAAAAATAATTACAATAAGTTACCTTTCATTTGTAGAATTTTAACCTTGTCTATTTCTAGGGTCACGATTTGCCCCCTTTCTTTAATCAACGGAACATGTTTATTTAATAAATTACTTTGGGTTTAATTTATTTTAATCAACTTTAGGGGTACATGCTAAATGGGAAACGTACCTAGGGGTACACGAGAAAAAAAGTTGAAGACCATTGCCATACAGCAATGTAATGCGCTACTTCCCAGTTGGTCATCCTGGGCGTGTGTTGTCCCCAACAACTTCGTCTTCACTGCAGAATGTTTTCACCCACCGTTTCACAGTACGACGCCATTTAGCGTTCACACGTTACATAGTTATAGTGATTTCGATCAAATATTATAGTGATTTCGACATATATTATCAGCATTTGTGTTTGATATCCATTACAATTCATTGTAGTAGCAGGATTCATGTTATATATATTGAAATGCGAGAAATACAACATGCAATAAAAAAGTTAAAATCGAAAGGAAGTACAGGCCCTGATGATATTCCGCAATATATAGTAAAGGGCTGCGAAGAGCCCCTATTGGCACCACTTTATACCATTTTCAACCTAATAATCACTTGTAATGTGTTTCCGGATAAATGGAAAACAACAAAAATTTGTCCCATACCTAAAGGCAATAGCAAATCTGAAATAAAAAATTATAGGCCAATTGCCATATTATGCACATTTGCCAAAGTATTTGAATCAATATTGTACAAAAAAATCAGTATTCATGTCAGACCATCAATATCAGAATTTCAACATGGTTTCCTCAGTTGCAGGTCAACTGTAACGAATCTTTGCCTCATTACTGACTATATAACTTCAACCTTAGATCAGGGCCAGCAAGTGGATGTAATATACACTGACTTTGCTAAGGCATTTGACACAGTAAATCACTGCATTATTACGGAAAAACTTAGGCAATTTTATTTTTCCCCAGGTCTGGTTAAGTTATTTGAGTCTTATTTTAGTGATCGTAAACAATATGTTGTTTACAAAGGTGGAATATCCAAAGAATATCCTGTATCTTCCGGAGTGCCTCAAGGGTCGAACCTAGGACCCCTGTTATTTTTATTGTTCATTAATGATCTCCCTGCATGTATCAAAACACCTAACAAACTTTTATTTGCTGACGACTTAAAAATTTACTCTACTATCAATTCAATGAACGACTGTGAAAATCTACAGCTTGGCATAAACGAAATAGTTAAATGGTGTAGCAATAACTCACTTGAAATTAATGTTCACAAATGTAATGTAATCTCATTTACGAGACGTCAGACAGCCGTGCATTTCAAATATAAAATTATTAACACGCCTCTACCATACCCCAAAACAATAAAGGATCTAGGTATAATATTTGATTCCAAATTGCTTTTTGATGTTCATGTAGACAAAGTTGTTAATGAAGCGTATAGAAATCTGGGATTAATAATAAGAATGGGAAAGGATTTCAGGAAGACAGAAACTCTCATACGTCTATTTCAAACATATGTAAGATCAAAAATTGAATACGCTACCATTATCTGGAATCCAAGTACTGCACATATCTCAGAGAAATTGGAAAAAATCCAAGCAAAATTCCTAAGATTCCTGGTATACAAAGAAACAGGCGTTTATCCGAGAACTGATAGCAAAAAAATATTAAATACCAACTTTAACATGATGAGTCTTGGGAACAGACGTATTCTTCATGAAATGATTTTTCTATACAAAGTGTTTACAAATAGAATAGATTGTATAAATCTGCTCTCAAACTTCCAGATACGTGTCCCATCAACCAAAACCAGAACAAAAATCTCAGAATTCTTTTATTATAAAAAACCGCGAACAAATATTATGCAAAAGTCACCAATTTGGAGAATGAGCGCAACCTATAGTGACATAAGTAAAAGAGTCGAAGAAATTGATTTTCATAACATGAATCTTAAACAAATTCATAACACTGTAAAAAAAATACTGTATGTTGATTGTACTCCTAGCGGTGACAATAATCTAAAATATGGAACATTGTAATTAGGTTATCCTGTTGTGTTCTAAATAAATAAATAAATAAATATATAATACAAATATCTAAAAGTATTAGTCTTTACGCAAGAAGCAAAAAATGATGTTTTGGTATAAAATGGGGAGGACCAGATGAAATTTTCAGCACTTGCACACTAGTACGTATAGGGCACGAACATACCTGATAGACAATCCAAATATGTAGCTACCCAGGATGGCGGGCATTCAAAATGACTGCTGAAGCTCCTTATTAAAATGCAACATTGCTCGGCTCTAAGTTATCCAATTTCGATCATTCTTTTATTAAATGAAATATCATTTCTTTGGCTACAATTTTATTTATTAGCAATATTTTCATAAATCTAGCCCCTAATAGTTTTTCAGTTACATGTCAAAAAATGTTTCATTTTAGCCTAAAATATTTTCTTATTTAATATTTTATTTTGAAACGACTGTTTTTAGAGAAAATTATGTTGTTACATAAAATATAGCTTGTAATTCAGGCTTTAATTTAAAGAAAAGATCAATCAAATCCGACAATTATAACCCGAGAAATGGACAATTATTTGAAAATTTCTGCAATACAAGGTAACATTGCGGAGGCAGTAATGCGTGTGGGAGCTACATGTTGTTTTGGTATAAAATAGGGAGAACAAATAAAACTTTCAGCACTTGAACACTTGTCTACAAAGAGCACGCATATGGGTGATAGACGTCACAAAACGATAGCTATTCAAAATGGTGGCTATCGCCAATTTTTCAATATTACGTTTCTTTGCATCGCATTACCAGATTTCGATGGTACCTTTTTTTAAAATGAAAAATCATTTCTTTGACTTAAAATTTAATTATGAGTAATATTTTCATAAATCCAATAGTTTTTGTTTGTTAAACTTAAAAATGTGCATTTTAACCAATTATTTTATTTAATATTTACTTAAGTAGATGTCGTTTTAGTGAAAAGTGAAAGTTTAAGTGAAAATTTAAAAAAAATAACAGAAAATGTTTATTCACAATTATTTTCGTATTTAAGGTCTTATTAGAAAATGATATTTTTTAGATAAATATATGCTTTTTAAAATAAGATGCTGCTGGGCCGCGGTGGATCAATGGTATAGTGCTCGCGGGGAAGTGGAATTTTACCCCCCTGAAATCTAACACCCAGAAAAACGTGACGTCACAAAACTTGTGGAACAGTTGCTCTTAGAAGTTGCTCTGTTCGTGTACGGAAATTTACCCCCCCCCCCCAACTAATTATTACATAGCCTGTCACATTTTTATTCATATGATTAAATTAGAATTGTAATAATATTAATTAAAATCCCGACTCGGAATTTTTCCCCACTGAAATTTACCCTCTCTAGTGCCCTTTAAAATATAATAGAAGGAGGAATTTTACTCCCTTAGATTAAAATATAATGGAAAGTGGAATTTTACCCCCTTAGTTTAAAATAGCGGAAGGCGGAATTTTACCAAACTGAAATTTACAACCTTAGTTTAAAATATAGTCGCAGCCGGAATTTTACCTCCTCCATGAAATTTATCCTTAGTGTCTTTAAAATTATAGTGGAACCAGCATGAGTTCCAGCACCACCAGCATACATCGAGATAACAAAAACACCAGCATATACAGCTGGTATTGGCTGGTGAGATAAATTCAGCAAACTATACTCTACGCCAGCAAAATTTGCAGGTTCAATTTCCAGCATATCCAGCTTAATTGTTTGTCCAGCATATCCAGCATGAAGTTCCACCACAACCAGCAAAAGTCAAAGCCAGTATAGTTGCTGGAATTTGCCGGTCCAGCAGGTCTATCCAGTTATGCTGGCACCAATTTCCAGCACCAACAGCTTAATTTGCTGGTCCAGCATTTTTTTATTTATTATTTTTTTTTTTTTTTTTGCTAGACCCAGCACAAATTTTAAACTGGGGATGCGCTTTATCTAAATTATATGTGCCTCACAGACTAGATTGTTACCTCGTACATTTGAGCGATTTAAACAAATGATGTGTCCTTGGATTCGTCTTGATCAACACCGTGTTATCGGCTATATGACAACATAGTAAATACAACATGGCGTATATAAAGAAATTAGTAAACAACATATGTCAATTTGTCATATCAAATTAAAAGATATTTTATGCAGATTGCTTTTCAGTTCTCCTTTTTGTAGTCGGGTTTTACTTTGTAAACTTTAATTCTTGTTTTCTCGCTTCGTAACATGGACAATCTGATTCTTCACAAATAAGGAATTCATATTTTGATACTACCCCAGAACAAGCTCACAGTTTTTAATTTAGAAATCCATCTTTCTCGCGGTCTTTTTTATAGAGAAAACTGCCGACATTAATATTATTTCCTTCTGACTTGCTATTACTAGCAAAGGGGACGGAAGTTCTACAGATGCCGAATTTCATATCAAGGACAAAATACTATTCACAGAAAATAACGTTTGTTCATCGCTCTCCGCCAACGTAAGTTGACTATCCGCATTCGCTTAAACACGCTTCCAATCGCTTTTAGGGTAATCAGAGTAACGTTTCTTGTTCTTTAAACTCTATTAAATTATTGAACTGAATTTCGAGGGAAAAAATATATTAAAATTAATGTTCTTTCTAAAAGTGTAAAAAAATCAATATGATAAATAAAAGTAAAAACCGAGAAATGGGTTCCGTTGCGGTAAGAATCAAGCCGTCGAGATCTGAGATACCATTTTATTTTTTCATTACGGCACATCAATATTGTTACATTTTTAAATTTTTAAATATATGTTGGACAGCATGATCCAATCTCAAAAGGGTATATATATAATTATTTGAACTGGAGGTAGTTTACGTGTGAGGAGCAAGGGCGTCGCCAGGAATTTTCGCAAGGCTGACAATATCAAGAGCACACAAAAGTTATATATATGTGCGTGTGTTTGTGTGTGTGTGTGTGAGAGAGAGAGAGAGAGAGAGCGCATGTGTGTGTGTTACGGATATGGTAGAAATTTACGGATTAATCACATTATATTTATCTGTTTAAAACGTGCTATTCCAGAAAATTTATTAGATTACAGTTTACTATTTTCTTAAACGTTATCTTCTGAAAAGTTAGGCTTTTACATTCTTTTCTTTAGTTCACAATGATTTGTTGTGTCCTCAAATCTTGCAACACTAGTTTAACTCATTTCCCAACGTCGTAGAATGATGAAATTTTGCACAACAACGTAAGTCGGATGAGGATACAATATTCCATTGTTACTTTCATATATTTCTATATAGTTATATATTTTAAAAGCATATTTTATTTTTTTATTATTATTATTATTATGGACTTCTTCATCCGAAAATAAATATTAGTCTGCAACTACACTGGGTTTGGCTAGTTGCACAACATTTCTTCTATGCGAGAAGAGGTTTATTAGGTAAACTTCCTGTCCTGCATGGGGTATTTATCAATCATGGCCAAATGCTGCATTGTTGTATTAGTTAGTTATTTGAAAACTGATCCACATAAGTCATTATCAGGTTTACTCAAGAGGAACAATCAATTTGTTTCTCAGGAGATTCAGAATTTCATCGGTTGGATGTATTGTGAACTTCCATGGCACAAAATGAAGGGGATTTGCTCCTGTGATTTTACAGATAACTAGTCTTAAAGATATACCGAGTCTTTAAACTTTGTTTAGTGTATATTTCATTAACAACATTGTTCTACCGTTAGATGAGTTTAAAGTAGAAAGACTCACTATTTCATAGCATCATTCAGCTATGGATGGAGCAACACCAAAAGGTGAACAAGCCAAGAGAAAAGCAACCAGCTTCAGATTCGTTTTGTGCCGCGGTAGCTCAGCTGTAGAGCACTCACCTCTGGTATGTGGGGTCCTCGGTTCGATCCCGACTCGTACCATGTGGTATTGTGATAAAAAATATCGTGTGCGTTGGTATTTCCGGCGTCCTTTCGTTCCCTCCCAGTTTCTTCATTACAATAAGTCTTCCATCACCATCCATTTGGCTTGACCAAAGTTGACTAAAAGCTTGTAAAAATTCAAATTCAGATTCGTTTTAAGAACCCTTGTTAATTAGGTTCCATTTCTAATATAAAAATATGCAAATATTAATATAAATAAATATATGAATATTTGTAAATAATGGTCAAATGATAAAACGTTATTTTAGAAAGTTGGCTCGATATCCAAACCAAAACGCCCTGTTCAAACCAACTAATCCATAATTTGAAGATACTTGTTACTGATGAGAAATTTCTAATCCTGGGCTATGCCGTCCTGGGTTAGGTTCTTCTAATATATAGGATGAAAGAATAAGTTTCAAAATCTGAAAGAGTTCTTTTCATAAGTGCTAATAAGTATTAGATGGATTGCGTTTCAAAATGTCAGTATTGTTTTTGGTTTGGTCGATATTTAAAAAAAAATAAAAATAAGTGTAAGTATCTTAAGACTAAATTATTACTTTAAAAGAATGTGTCTATTACGATTAGCTTATTCATACTTTAACTTTGTATGCGCGATTAATATCAAGGAAATTGAAATTGAAAATATACAGAACGATTATTCTGCCGGTAAGACTTTACGCCTGCGAAAGTTGGAGTACAATCCTAGCAGATGAACGTAAGTTACGTGTGTTTGAAAATAAGGTTTTGAGAAAGATATACGGACCGAAACGGGACGAGATGACTGGAGAATGGAGGAGACTGCATAATGAAGAACTCCACGGACTGTACGATTCACCAGATGTAAAAATAATGATCTCGGGACGATTAAGGTGGGCAGGTCATGTAGCTAGGATGGAAGGATTATATTCTTTCCTGGTCGGAAGGCCGGATGGAAGGAGACCATTGGAAAGACCGAGACGTCGTTGGGAGGACAATATTAGAAGAGATCTTCGAGAAGTAGGTGTTCGTGATGAAAACTGGCTTGATATTGCCCAGGATAGAATCCAATGGCGAACGTTTGTTCCTGCAGCGATGAACTTGCGACTTCCATAAGCCATAGAGTTAGTTACTTAGTATGTAAGCTTGTGTGTGTGTGCGAGAGAGAGAGAGAGAGAGAGAGAGAGAGAGACTTCTTCCGTTTTCTATTTGCTTTGTAGAGGAACTGCAATGAACTTCATAAAAGAAAAGAGGGTGTTCAAAGAAGGAAAAGTTACAAAATGGTTCAGTAATGCCGTTCGTGTTTTTACTTTCGATGCTTTTAAAGTTCGTTTCGTGGGTATAAATTGGCATATTTGTAATTTCATAAAATGGATAGGGGAATAAATAAGGAAATTTAACGGCAGTATTCCAACTACCACTTATGAATATACACAGTGAAAAGCACAAATCATACACTAGATATACGAAAACACAGTAGAAAAGAAAATATATAATGACTGAAGTCCAAGGGGGGGGGGGTGGAGCAAGTGCCCCCTTCCCCTCCCTACCGACGCCCTTGCTGAGGAGGTGATTGATCAGAGCAATCGTCTAGAATTTATGATATGAGGGAGGGTAGATTTGTGAAGAAATCTACCTAAAATCTCAAAATAAAATGAGTTGATTCGACGATTAGACGTGCAACTGAGAACATCTAGTGCTGTGTGGTGTGGTGACTACGTGTCGAGAAGAGTTAAATTGTGACAGACTTTTTAAGTGCACATCAGACATTTTGACATACACACTTACATACATATAACGCACACATACACTATACATTCCCTTACCCGTACTGTACATCGTACAGTTGCCTGTTGCAGTTTTCTCTGACTTCACATTGCATCCCGTATACGTCGTTTCCCCATTTTCTCACACCTCTTTATAGAGGTGGCGAGCCTATGAATCACGAATAATACTGTACTTTTATCACGAATTATTCTATACTTTTTCACTTTTTACTCAAATCATATTTATAACTTTTTCATGGTTATTTTAATTCATTATTATATACTCACATATATACATTTTAACAGGCCAATAGTCTAAACTGGCTGAGGCCTTATTCGCTCCAAGGAGCGTTTTAGAATAGAATAGAAAATAGAATAAAATGAGTTAACACCAACTGCTCGACCATATTCATTTATTTTGAATTGCATCAACTAATCAAAAGCCCTAAATTAATTCGAATGCGTTTGTTATAGAATTTTACAAGTTTAACG